>JAOEHY010034928.1:0-42080 GCA_025447955.1 Psilopsiagon aurifrons | reverse complement strand
GGGTGGGGCACGGGCAGCCCCCGAGCGCCGCTGTCCGGGCCCTGCGGCCGTGAGCAGGGCTGCCCCCTCCGTGCTGCGAGGCACGGCGCCCCCTGAGGCTTGGTGATGGTCCCTTGGTGCTCACGGAGGAGGATCCGGGCATCACTTCCATGAGCATCTTGGCATCACCTGGGTGATAAACTTAGAGGTAGCTGGCATCCATCAGCACCACCAGTCTCCTGGTTTACAACCCACTGTTCTTGCTGCTCTGTATGAATTCACTGTGATGGTCCATGTCAAACCATAGTCAAGATGGCAGTTTGATCCAGGCGCAGGTCCTCGGGCTCTAACTGGTGTGAGCACCATCAGCTGCTAACCCTGTGGTGTGGTCCTCAATCAGCATGGCACTGGGCACCCTCCCCTGCTGAAGAAATACTTTGTCTTTTAACAAATGGAAGGGTCTGTGTGGCCCACAGGTTGAAGTAACTATGGAAGAAGAACTTTTTAACAGAGCTCAATATAATTTTGCAACAAGGGAAGTCCCCCTTGCTGCATCATGTAACTTTTGGTTGAAAGCTTCCCTGTAGGAAGGAGGTTAAGTCACGTTTATGTGGAAGAGCCAATGTCCACTACAAGACTCTGAGCTGTTCACTTCCCTTTTCCCAAAGATGAAGATATTTTCCAGCCTTGAGAAAGACAAGAACACTCAAGTCTCCCATTCTTGTACATGAGAGAAGTTTAATTTGCTGAATTTATTTCAAGCAACGTGAAACTTGCGATTGCAGTAAAACTGGTTGTTGCTAAACAGAACAGTCGACCTTCCAGGTTCTGACTGGAGGAGGTGCACAGATGTTTGTCTGCTCTGCAGTTCTGAAATGAACATCATCACCGAGTTGTCTCAGACCTGTGTCTTTTGGATACTTGCACTTATTTATAAGCAAACCCAAAGAATTTTGTGGAACTGCTTGCAGATACTCCATAAATGTGTAAGTCTTTAGGAGATCAGGATCTTGGCTATCTCAAGAAGTTTAAAGGGAAGAGACTTCTTACAGGACAGTAACTTAAGAAATCTTAAACTTCATTCATAGTAATTGAAATGTTAGTGATGTACGGAAATACATCATGAGGACAGTCAAGCATTGGAAGAGGTTGCTCAGAAAGGTTACGCTCTACTGCTGTCCAGTGGTCTCTTCGTGCTCCTTGCCATGATGTGCTCGATTTATCTGTCATTGCCTGGTATTGTCAGTGGAGAAAAAAGATTGCCTTTTTTCTTCTCAAGCTTGCCAGTTATCTGCTGAGGAATAGCAAAAAAGTGTTGTCAAGTTCATGTCATCTTCATTGGCCTCAGAACAAATCATTTCTCTGTCAGTTGGCTAATTACCATGAGGTGGAAAGTCCAGAAGTCTCCATCAATTACTGATCCATCTGTCCCTGTACATGATGGAAAGCCTTGTCCTGGTGGCATTGACAACATTCTCTGCTCCTGCAGAAGCAGAGGAAAGATCCAGGAAAGTGGAGTTGCCCCACACAAGTGAGGAAAGAGAAAGCACAACTTGGCAGTCTAGCTTGAAGGAAAATCCCTTCCTGGTCCCAAGTCTGACAGTGAGGTTAATCTCAATTATGCCAGAAAGGTTCCTGTGAGATTTTAACAGAGAGTAGTAGCACCAGTGCACTGTTTTCTGTCAGTCTGTAACCTTCTGAGTCCGAGAGGTGAATTTCCTCATTTCTCCATTCCAAAACCAGGTTTTGCACCAAAAAGTTCTTGAGGACCATGGAGAGAAGCGAATCCTTCCCAGCTAATTGATTTACTGATGGAGGCTATGAAGAATGAGATTAACATACTGTAAATACAGGACACTCGTGCATCTTCCATTAAAGCCAGAATTAATGAGGTCTTGGAAGACCTGTGCATCCCATTTCTCCATAGCTGTCCAGTTCCTGTTCTACAGGAGGTCACAGTGATGGACTCTCCCAAATCCTGTACCTGAGGAGTAATGAGCATTTCTTAGAAAAAAGCTATTTTCTTCCGTATGGAATAAACAAAGATTAATTTAGTAACTTCTCCAGAGAGGAGCTGAGCAGGTGCTGGTGTGTTCAGGATTGTTCTTTTCAGTATTAAAATCTTTGGCGTATATTGTTATTCCAGAAGCGTTGAGGCTGGAACTGGCTCTTTGCCAGGCCCGTTGTGAGCAGTTGCCGTGTTTTAGCTCAATCCACCATAATGAGCCGCAAAGTAAACCAGAAAGTTTTTGCCAGTGAAAGACTGACGTAGAGGTTTTGTCTAATTTTGATTTAATAGTATCTACAAAGTTTTTATGGCCAAATATGTATTTTAGAGAAGGTTCGTTTCTGCCCCTAATCAAAACTGTTGCATTTCTAAGGAGCAGATACCAACATATTAATTTTTCATAGTTGCAAAATAATATCAAGATTAACTTGGAAGGTGCTTATATGGGGGTTTTAATTAGTTTATACAAATATTTGTGGCAGTTCAACTTTAATTAGCATATTAAATAATACACAATAATACCCTTGTCTTGAACAGTTGCTACTTTGAATAGAATGATCATTTATTTACGCCTGTAGGAGTGCTAACTCCTGTAATGTGACACTCCAGCTCTTGGAAATGAATTTGGTGTGAATAGGTGAACACCCGGTGGCTGCTTCAGTAAAACAGCTTTAATTTTGCATGACTTTAATTAAAAATTGAAGGATCACCTCATTTAGAAAGGTTTGTGACGGGGCTGCTCTTGAATGGTACAAAGACAAAGATGAGAACATTTCTCTGCAAAGGCTTGTGCATCTCTTGAAGGATGCTTTGGTGGCAGAAGTTTTGAATTCACTTTCTAAAAACCAAGTGTAACGGTTCTCAGTTTTTCCCATGAGGACTGTTCCCGTTTTATGAGATACAGAAAAGTCAAGTCAGCTCTTTATGCCCACTTTGAGGCCTGTTGCATGATGGGGATAGTGGAAATTAATGTTGACATTATCTCCACTTTTATCTCATGTAATGACTGTTGTATCCCACCATTCCTTCCAGTTAACATTGGCTTTTCCCTCGGTTTATTGCAGTTTTTGGTAGCAAAACCAAAACTTTACTTTTACATTTGGTCCTTTCCCCTTTTGATAGCTTGTCCAGATTCAGAGAAATGTTTGAAGTCTTCTAAGAGGTTGGAGAAGTTTAGTATCAAAATATGAGTCTTGGTCCCAAGTTTGCCAAGTGCTTGGTCTGAGATCAGGGCAGGGGAGGGTGTAGGAATAATCGCGTTCCATTTGCAATCTTTCTGTGCTTTCTGTACCCAGATAACAGTTACCTGTCTACTCTCACCAGGGTTCTTTCTGCCATTAGATGGGAATCTCTGAAAGATCCTCTGCCCAGTCGTGGGGCAAGATGCATTGCTGCTGCAGGAATCTCTTCATTTCCTTTGGGAAAAGAGGGAACCTGAATCACTGGCCTAATAAACTAATGTTTAGTTGTCTAAATTTAGGTAAGAAGAGCCTGAGACAGAATTAGCACAACTGCACAGAGTTACTCCTACAGGAGAAATTTTGGAGTACTTTCTTTTATTATTTTTTCAATAACTTGTATGTTGTTTTGAATCTTGGTATTTGATAAAACTGTCTAAAAGGCATTTCATCTTTATTAAATGCCTTTATTTGCCAGAAAAAGCCTTTATGGAATACAGTTTAGCTAATGTAAGCTATTTACAGACCTTTATTATGCTTAATATTTCCTGGCAGGAGTTGTTATAGTGCTCTGCAAAAAAATGAAACTTTTTATGTTTTTTGGCAAAATATCTGCTATCTCAAAAGTGACAAGATTGGTTAAATATGTTTTAAGACATATTAGGGTGAGGATTCCAAAGGCAAGCGTTACCTCCCTCGCTTACCTGCAGGCAGAAGAACCAAGCAGAGGTGGGTCAGTGGTTGGGACTCTCATTCTGATGCTGTTGAAGTACTTGGAGGCACTTTGTGCAGTCTTGCTTGTTCATGGAACAGGGCAGTTCTTGGAGCTGCATGAAGCCATCAGTCACAGGAGCTCTGATCACATAGTACCAGAGGGGTTTCTGTGGGGTTTTCCTGGTGTTCAGGCAGTTCATTCTCAAGACCCTTGGGTACTTGTAATAATATCTGCAAAGAAGGTGGCACATCCAACTAAACTGCCTGTTGTAAAAGCCACTTCTTCACAGGAAAAGAAATAGTAAAAGCCAACCAAGGCAAAACCTACAAATGGGGATGGAGTTGTAGGTTTTATGAGAGTTGGCAGCAAACTCTTACAATAATGGAAAGATGTGCAGAACCTAATGGTAGATAAGCTGATTCACTAGTGTGGGCTACTAATATCTAAACCATTCTGTGAAGGAGGGCTGATGATCCCTGCTGTGTTTATCAACAGGCAGAAGGTGCTATGTTTGTCAGTTTGTCCAATTTGCATGAAAACCATCTTGTGGGCTTCCTTTTTGAGGACAGATTAAAATGAAAAGCAGACAACTTCAGCTTATACATGTCACTTTCTTTAAAGATTAATTGACAGAAGGTTGGGGGGGGTTTCCCCCTTTTAGTAATGTAACTATTAGGAAGCTGTTACTGAGATGGTTCATTATCCTCTTGGAGGAGACATTAAGTAGAAGGATCTTTCTGAGGTTATAGCGCTGGTCTTCCATGCCAGATTCTTACCCTCACTGCTTTCTTAGTTATCTTATATGGACTGGTTTTCCCTTAAAAGATGTGGTGATGTCTCTCTCTGTAAGAGCTACTCAGCTTGTGAATTCAGTGGCATTAAGGGGATCACATGCTTTGTAGAGCATGATCTGCTAAACAGCTATACTTCTGAAAGCTTGGCCAAAAGTATACATTTGTAATCTGGGCGGTGCTGTCTTCCTTCTGGGATGCTAAAATATGGAACTAAAATGAAATACTTGGTTTGGAGTAAGTACCCACTGAGTATCACAGCAGAAATATCCATTGCTATGATACGGATCCTGCTCTGGTTTTGGTGATTTTTTCATCCAGTTTAATTTTCCTAACTTAGGCTGTGAGAAACAGGAATTCCATTTATTTCAGCTCACTTACAGATATAGCATAACTGAAATCCCAGTGTCAGTGGTGGTTTGTAGGGTCTTCAACGGCAGCAGAAAAGTTCAGTGCATAGCCATAGTGAGGTTTTGAGGAGAAAAGTTCTTTGGTTTTAAAGGAAAGCCTTTCTTGTGGATGTCTTGGTTTGTTTGCATGCTTGATGTGTGTTTTGTGTCTGGGTGTGTTTGCTAATTGCCAAAGCCCACACGTCTAGCAGGCTTCAAATCCGCACATCAAACTGATGTCTTTCAGAAACGCATTGCAAGGTGAAGCCTTCTTTGTGGAGCTGCTTCCTTCTCAAATCCATGGTTTTGTGGGCAGACGGGAAAAGGGCTCTGGTTTTTGTAGGTAAATTAAAACCACTGATCATTCAGAGTAATAAGCAAGGCATGCTGTAACTTTGTGGGTGTTGACAGACTCATGTACTTGCTCCCTTATAGGTTGGTAACAGGCTGCAGCTTGTGTGTGCGTGTTGGGTGGATCTGAAACCATAAAGTCGACCGGGGCTTTGTTTGGAATTGGCCTGTGAATATTCAGGAAGCTCAGGGATGTCTGGAATAGCTGGGGACAGACAGGGCCGATGCACTGATGTGCTGAACCCTGTGGTGTCTGATGAATCAGTCAGCATTCTGAAGCCGCACAAGTGAAGGGCACCAGCATGTGCCTGAATCTTCCTTCCTGAGACTTAAAGACTGAAGATGCAAATTGAAGGTGAAGTTAGTGAGATGCAAGGTACGAATGTGTTTGTTGAACAGAAAGATAAGGAGCCACAAGAAACTGAAAAACGCCTGCCTTCGTCTCTTGATGTGTAGAGATGAGAGTTTAGGATTTGCCTTTAAAAGCACCCATCCCGGTATCAATTTCATTCCTCTTACCTCGATTAAAAATGATCTTTTGAAGTCTTGAGCGTGGCTCAGACGCCCGGGGAAGCCTCAAGGACTCAGGATCCACCCAGCTCCCTCTCGGAGTCTCCCCGCCGGCGGCTCCGAGCCCGTTCTCCCCTGTGCGGAGCCACGCGTGGTGCTCAGCAGCGCAGGACCGCGGGTGCGGGCTCCGCGCTGGCCGCAGCCGGGGCTGCTAGGGGGCTCTGCAGGCCCCGCGCCGCACGCCGAGCTCTATGGCTAGCCTGACCCCGGCGGGTTCTCTTCCTGCCGCAGCCGGGCTTTTCCTGTGGCAGGTATCTGCGGCAGCCTGGCTCTTTGTTACCCTCTGCTCTTCCCTCCCTAGGTGCTCCGGAGGTAGGAATCGGTAGGGCTGGCTGTGTTTCGATAGGAAGCAGCTCCGGGAGAGACCCGCGGTTTGATTCTGCTCGTACCGCGGTGCTTTCCCATAGCGGAGGTGCGGCGCGGCTGGCTGCTACCAGGCATCCCTTCCAGGGGTGTCATGTGTAAAAGGTCAGGGGATGCTTCCTGAGCTCACCCCTGCTGCTTCAAGAATAGCATTACAATTTCAATTACTTGTTTCTCTCAAATTATGTCTTCCTTGTCAGTTTAATGATTTCTGAAGTTTGGGGGGGGAGGGCTGTGCTATGTGTGCAGGGACAAGGCAACTGTACAGACCAGAAACTGAGAATCATCTCTGACTAATGTGAAATGCAATTTTCTTAACATCTGCTTCCTTTCCACAGTTTGCTTACGGATGCAGTAAAACCTAGGATCAAACTTCAAAAGGCCTGCTAGAAAGAAACATGCCTGTGTATGTAAAGTTGTGGTGCTGTTTTGTTCATTTTAAAGAAAGCCTCTGGTTCACAGTTAAAACAAGGTTGTAGCCATAGGCAGCTTCTCTCTTTATAGTGCACCAAAATAGTGTAGTAGCACTTGTTTGATTTATGGATGCTGTGGCACCATTCAAGTATCGAATATGTTTTTAGTTATTTCCAATCAGCACATTGGATTCAGGCGTAAACAGTGTCCTTCTGTCACCTGCTCCAAGCAAAGCCAGTTTAGTGCTGAGGTTGTAGCACTGTTCCCCTGGAGTCCTATATACAGTAATTAAAAAGCAGCAACATACCTTGTGGATTATTATTTTTTATATAAAAGTAATACTGTCTTTATATAAATAGTGGTCTAAAGCAAAACACATTGATTCCAGGAATATGTGACTCCTTATCACCATTTCTGTATTCTTGTTTCCTTTATTTAGTACAGTCTGAGTGCTAGTGAGGCAGAGTCACTAAGGAAAATGTATCCTAAACCATTTCATTTTGCTAATATCAAGGTTCAGTTGTTCTGTCTTAAGCTCTTAGGGAATGTTCACTACTTAAAAGCACCAAGCGGTATTAACTTATTCGCTGGCAAAGTACTAGCCAAAGTGCTTGAATGAAGGTGTTTTAAAATACAGTGTCCTGGAGTTTTGTTGTACAACTGCAAGTGCTTTTTGAGAACTATGTTGAGGAGTTGAAGCTTAGAGTATTTTAACAGGAAACTTACTGTTCTTGATCCTTTCCACTCTGTACTTATTTAGGACTTAATCTGGGATATTTGAGTGCCTTGTCTCAGTTCTGTCAAAAGAACCCGTAGGCAATGCCGTCTGATGGATCAGGTTCGTGTTTGCCTCAAGGATACTTTTATTCCACTAATGACCAAATCTTTAAAAATCTGAGCAGAAGAAATAAAGGGAATTAAGAGTGATGGCAGCTGACCAGGACTGGGGAGAGGGGAAATGCCTTGCAGAAAGGAAAAAGAATAATACAGAAATAGGAAGGTGGGCATTATTGTTTACATTTCCATGTAATGCAAGAGCAGTGAAAGCCAATTTATATGACTGATTAAGGTGATTTCATGTAACTATTGATATACAGAGTTTCCTTCTGAGATGGCATTAAACAAGATCGTAATAGGATTCAGGAAGGGAATAGAAATGTATGTAATTGAGGGACTATCCCATATTAATTCAGAAAAAAAATATATGAACCCTCCTCAAGGGCTTACTCCAGTTGTAGACTGCTATAGAGTGAGTAATTTATGGGGGGGAGATACGTAATATATGTATGTATTTATGTGTATACAAATACATATGTATCCACATAGATGCATACAAACACTTCCCCTAGGTTTTTCTCTGTGGTTTTATACCATGGTTTTATACCATTCTGTTCACCATCAGAAGCTAGATGGTGGTTAGATAAGACTGTCTCATGCTCATATTATCAGATGCTGAAGTTCCTCTTATATAAATATTTCTGGTGGAAGCTTTTGACCACAGACATAGATCTTCCTCTGCACCTGAAACCTCTGAAAGGAAGAAAATATTCAAGATGATCTCTTTATTCTGATAGCCTCACAAAAGAAAGAGAAAAGAAACAAAATAGGGTAGGTTTTTTTTCCAGGATGACCTTGTGGTTGGGAAGTGTTTTGGATTCCTTCCAGGTAGATTGTAAATGTTTTCCGACTTGTCCAAAATATTTCTGGTAGTCTCTAATGTGCTTTTGCAGGTGGCCCCTTGTGCTGACTTCAAATGAAACAGAGAGGTCCAGACTGCAAAATGTATTCTTTTCCTAATAACGGCGTTTCTGATCTTGTCACCTATTAGTAAAAGATGTGTTATCTCCAGAGGAGGAGGAATACCCAGGGCTTGGATCTATAAGGTAACCAGGATTGTGGTAGAACCCGGAATACTTTTCCACAGGTACTCTGGATCTCAAAAGAGTTAAAGAACTACTTTGATATAAATCTGCTTCAAGAAAAGAATGAGCTAATGCTTCATCTCAGCTGGAAACTTCTCTTGCTTGACCTACAAATTGTCTGAGACCTTTTTGGAGAAGAAAGGGCGTTACTGACAGGAAGCAAGAAAAGCATCAGGGGAGGTCAGTGTAGAGAAAAGGACCCAGACTATCTTGGTTTTGCCTCCCAGGGCTTCATATTCTGATATTATTATCAAATGGCAACAAGTTCCTCCTTCTGTTCTTCTACAAAACCAGTACAGCACTACTGTGTGTGTCCTCAGCATCTGGTGTTAGTGCTAAGTATGTCCACTGTTTATGGGGATTCGTTTTACACTGAGGTAAACTTGGTTGACTACAAGTGGACTTACTAAACTTGCATCTTTGGAGATACCTGAGGATCATTATAGTGGTAGCAGGACTCAGGCCTTGCAGACCTTCCTGGAAGGTGTTTCCTTTTTCCCTCTAGATAATTACCATGAATTGGCTCGCATCAGCCTTGTGGAAATGTGCGACTTTCTTTTTTCCCTTGGGTTCTCTATTTCACTTTTTCAACCTCAACTGTCTGTTCAGAGAAGCTGGAAAGTTTTGGTGAAGTATCAAAGTGTCTTGATCTTCACAGTGCTGGACAGATTCTTGCTATTCCGTCTGTGTCATATTAAGCTGAAGCAGTTAACTCTTGTAGACCTGGAAGTGATAGTAGAAAGAGACTGATGTGCTTTTTGCTGTCAGATGAACCCTGGGAAAATATGTTGTCATCCTTTCCCGGAGCTGGCTGCTGTCAAACTGATAGTTCCCATCACAATCCTGTAGAATATTGGATTTATCAACTAAATGACTTGAGTTAAATGAAATTAGAGATTATCCCTTTGCTACCAAATCCCATTACTTTCCTTAAGATGGCTTAAGAATTGAAGTGTGAGCAGGATCTACCAGAAAAGAAAGTGTTGAGTTGGAGATGTAAAGGAAGGAGAGATGACTTCAGTGAATTGCTGTTATCTTTTAGGCAGAAGGGAAGGATGCTAATGAGGTGGACATTCTAAAGGAAACTTTAATTATGCCAGGTGCTCGTAGTTCTTTAGACAGCAGGGCAGCATGCCATCAATTTTAATGTCTGGCAGAGAATATTTAAATGGATGTTTTGCACTGCACTCAGCGTTATCAGCTGGTTCTTCAGTTATGCTCCCACTAATGCCCATTGTCTTGTTACTGTCAGGAAGTTGACCATTACATTTCACTGTTCCTGGAAAGGGGACATTCCCTGGTTGAGAAGTGAAACCTTCGAATCTGTGCAGCCCATGTCAGTGGCAGCTGGATATGCTGCTGGTTTGCCATTGATAATGTTCAGAGGAAGTGAAGGGTCACAGAGCATCAAAGGGGGCAGAGTCTATGATCCTGACCTGGTACAAGTATCTCACATAAAAGTGCAAATCTTGACTTATCCTTCTCTCCATTCTCTCCTCCGCCTTCTCTGGAAGCAACGCAAACTGAATTGTCATTGTGTGCTTTTTTTTATGTAGTTGTGAACCTGTTAGGGTAAATGTGACTTCTCAGTGATGTGAGAGTCTTAATCTGTAGAACTTCGCTTGGGATGAGAAACTAAGAAGGAGAAGTTGTGACCTTCTTGTTGGTTTTGGTTTTGATCGGGTACTTTTTAGCAAAGTCCATGGCAGTTGACCAAGATAATGATACAGTGCTTTCCTTTTTACAGTTTGAAGATAAATCTGATGCAGTATTTGATATTACAGAAAAATGTAAGTATCTTTATTTATTTATATAAGGCCACACTTTCACAAAATATTTCTTAGAAGTATCATTGCTGCTGAAAAAGACTGTCTTCCCCTTCTCCATGCCCTTGCTGCTCCTTCCCTCCCTGCGTTGCCTTTTCCACAAGTGTTACAGTTGAGATGAATTTAATGGGGTTTTTTGTTAGTTTTACTCAGTTCAGCTGCAGCTTCACTATGTGATGAGTGGGATGGAACTGTTCCTCATGTCAGCAGTGTTTTACCAGTAATGTTGGCCCAAGAAGTGTTAGAGTATTCGAGGAATTGCAGCACCAAGCAGCTTAGCAAAGGACACTTGCCCTGGTCCTTTGTTACGTGTAAAGTTGGTGAATTTTCTGACTCTTTATGGTTTTTTTCTCCCTAGGTGGTGAAATTCTGGATGCAGAAATGGCGGAGGACACTGACAACAATCTAACGCCTGCCCTCGACAGCATACCTTACGGAATACAGAATCGAACTGGACCTGAAAACTTGCTGCTGGATGATGATGATGATGATGATGATGATGACGATTTCTTTCTGAACTCTGGGGATCTTGCAGGCATACCCGTTGTGGGGAGTGACAATGAAGATGATCAGAATTTCACTCCAAAAGACACTCTTTCTTCGGCGATTTCTGATGAAGACCATTTGGAAGAGGGGAAGAGAGTTACAGATCATGACTTGGACAGTGAAAAAGAAATTCAGGTTCAGAATGCAATCCAAAAGGATCTCGCTTCACCATTTGAGCAGGGCCCTGTATTTAAATCAACTCGGAAAGATTTTAGTATAACAAGAGATAATAATGGCAAAGAGACTTTTTCAGCTAAGGACAAGAATAGAGAAGGACAGTTTCAAGAACGTGAAAACCGGTTGGAAAAAATCCCAAAAGATACGGATTCTAGATTGAAAAGCAGTTTTCTTGACAAAGCAGGTAACTGTTGACATCGTAGACCTGGCTACCCAGCAGTGAGGAAGAAAGAACTAGACAGAAATCAGCAATAGGGCTAGTTCTTAGAAACACCATCTTGTTGAAGAGACTATGCAGAGCTGTACTCAGGGAAGCATTTTATAAAGAACCCTCAGCCACGGTGAACTCTGGAGTAGAGCCATGAGTTTGCAGAAGGGCCTGGCAGCATTAGGGGGGGCTCATCTTCCGCAGCTTGTTTCAAAGCCTCAACATATCCTTTGTTGCTGTGGTTTTCTAAACCAAGCTGGGTGACAGTTCAAGCTTCCTTTTGTTTTGTCCTCACTGTATTTTACAGACCTTGGAACACCTTGAAGGAAAAGATGATGAAGTTTAGTTTAAGTTGATAGCTGGGAAAGATTTTTTTTGGAGCAAAGTACCAATTCTTCATGAGTGTGCACATATTTAAAGCAGCATGGTTTGATAGTAGCAGTGTGGAAAGGCTTGCTAGAAATGTGTTAGTGTCTGCAGGAAGTCAGCCAGAGAGTAGCTTGAGATCTGCTTTTCCTGGGAGAGTGCTCTCCTTCTGCCTCAGATACTTGTGTCTTGGACTTTGTCCAGCCAGCATGGAGAGAACCAGAGATGCCTGTGATCTGTTTCTCATTTGAGGGAGCCTGACAGTCACCAGTAGTCTTGCTGCCCACACACTTGGTTTTGACTTCTCAAGCTCTGAAAGTTACAGTAGAAGAGCGAATGAAGGAGTTAGGAATAACTGGGCTGGAATGTGTGATTTAATTGTATTCAGAAGACTGTATGGAGAGAGGGTTGGTCAGCAAGTGAGAGCCTGCTGGCTACTTGGTCAGGTTCACAGCTTACAATTCTGGCATTGAAACTTTGCATGTCTAGTAACACCATCTTAAAATCAGTGCTTTGGGTGGCACAAATGATAGAGAGGCAATACAGATGCTTTCTAAGTAAAGAAGAGTTAAAAATGTCTCTTTACTTTTACATTCAGGTAGAAATCAAGTGAAGAATATTTCTGTGCAAAAGATGTATTTCAGAAAACTGTAAATACCTACAGTTACAAGGTTGTGGCTGAAAGCTGTGCAGCCTCAGGTGGAGCACTCAGTAATTGAAATAGAAATAGTAAGTGCTCTTAGGCAGCATCCAGGCAAATCCAAGATATTTACAAGATATATGCTAAAAAAGCTACCGTTTCATGGGAAAGAGGGCAAAGGCAAAAAAGTGTAGGACAGGGAAGAAAAGGATGGAAGTTGTTGCTGTGAAAGATACTCTGTGATTTAAGTGTTGAAACCCAGGGGAGTTCAGAAGCCACAGGGGTGTAGAAAATTCTGCAGGAAGAGTTTGCCTCAGAATATCACAGCCATTTTTCTGGAATAGAAAAACAATGACCCAACAGAATAATACTAAAATGTCAGTTCTCTTTAAGGAATATCATCTTATTTTCAGGGAGGAGAAAAGTAAGTAGTTTAACACTTCTGAGGTGCTGCCAGACTATGGGGTTGGGGATCAGCATGAGACTCTAGATAGCTTTAAAGGAAATGCATTGGAATCTGTATTCATTTATATTTAATGTATATGTTTTCTTCAGTTCATAATCAAGTAGAAGAAACATTACGGACGCAGTTAGCTCCACAAACTCCAGAAACTAACTTCAGGGTAAGCTATAGATCTTTCAACCACTTTTGCAAGTGCAGCGATGTGCTGGAATAATTCAAAATACGTATTTTGTATTTGAGTGTAAATTTTGAGTATCAGGAAATCTGATCTTCTGACTCTCAGCCATCTTTCCTACTTAAGCAGTGCATATTATTTTGTAAGTTTGCTGACCCTCTCTTTGGATTGAGAATTCTTTTGGTAGCCACTTCGGTGTTCAGCATGGTCTGACTGACTGGTGAGCCGAATCTAGACCTGGATGCATCCATCTGGCCTGCTGCCTTTTTTCCAGTTGAGACAGGGAACAGCTTTATCAACAGGAGACACTGCCCAAACAACTGAATGCCCCTACTGACAACCAACTTAAAGAGCTGGGTGGCTTTTGCCTTTGTCCAGAGGAGTGAAAAGGATTGGGGGTGGGATGACGAAGGGTGCTGCAGGGAGGTAGAGGCAGCAGCTTGCTGCCCATCGTGTCTCCCACCTTCCAGTGGCAGGACCCATTTCTCTTGGTCTGCAGCAGAAACTCCCCTTGGTAGCAGCCCAACTCCTAATGGCAGTTGCAGGAGGGTGAATTCTTTTTCATATTATTGTTTCAGGAGTCTAGCTACCTATTTTCTAGTAAGGAATCTATTGGACAAGAGCTGGGGAATTCCTTTGCACCAAATATTAGAATTAAGGAGGAGCCTTTGGATGACGAATATGATAAAGCTATGGCCCCACAGCAGGGACTATTAGACAAAATTAAAGATGAACCTGATAATTCTGAGGTAAGTTTCCCATTGCATTTCTCATTTTGGTCTGACAACTGACCGCGTAAGCTGGATGTAAATTCAGCGATTTATTTGGTTTGTTGACCGAAATCAAACTAGTTTAGTAGAAGGATTTTTCCCTCTTACGCTACCATGAAACCCAAACCCCCAACTTTTTGATGTCATGTTACCATGTCACTGAAAATGTTTTGCTTTTCAGTTAGAGACAAAGCAAAGTGCCAGCAAACTTTCATGATTGAATCTGTAGCAATATAGGCACTTTATCCCAACTTGGTCTCATTAGGAAATAAACTGCAGACCATGTTTCACTGAATACTTTGTGAGTAGTCAGAGAGATGTGTAGTTGAAACGACACATTGCTGCTACTTCCTTCTTAAAGGTTCTCTTTGCAAGCACAGTGGCTCGTTGTTGTTCTAAATTAACACTTAGAGGTCTTACCTTAGCAAAGCACTTAAATATGTATAGGTCAGTGAAGTCAATTTAAGCACTTGAAACTGACATTTTTTATGATGATATAGGGACAAGTCCACTAATTGCAAAATGGAGGAAGTCTGACCTATGGATTGAGTGGTGCTGGGGCGAGGATTGCTGAGCTCTATCTGGTCTCTTTGCCACTGGTTTGCTGTGAGACACCAGGGGAATGATCTGTGCTGCAAGTCCTGTCTCCTCACTGCTCATGTTGGGGTTAGAGGCCAAACTTTACATGGAGTTAAAGGCGTGCAGAACTTCAAAGAGCATCCCGCTTGCATCGACACGAGAGTGCTGGTGTTCTTGTGCAGGCGTTAGTTTTTCTACCTTCAGTCTGTACTTCTGCTAAACCTCCTCTGCTCCCTGAGCCTATCTTCCCAATATTTTTTCTTCTTTTCCCATGATACTCTTGGTTGAATAAAATAAAGAAGCAAACAAAGTGTTTGAAACTATTGAGATTTCACTGCCCTTCTGATTTGTTCAGCGTCATGAGAGTGGGTTTATTTTTCCTGAAGCGTATATAATGTCCAACCATGGGTAGGTTGGTTAAATCTATTCTTTGTCCTCCCAGGATGGCGTCTGTTTTGTGGCTTTGTGGGGAATGTAATGCAAGATGTCTGTGGTTATCAAAGATGGTATTAATAAGTAAAAGTGAAGACTTGAAGGATTTAAGTATCTGTTGTGGTTTGGATGGACATTATCAAGTACTGTACTGTCCAAAATACTAATTCCTGGAGTAAAATCCTGTAATCATCAACTCTGCCTGATACTGGAGAAGTATGAGAACTGATGAACGTTCATTTTCTTTTGCTTTAGATTGGAATTAAGGTGGGGGGGTGGTTGTTTTTTTCATCCATTCTGGAAAGAGAAGAGCATTTCTGACTGTGACCGATAGTTGGAGCTGAACTTCTTGGCTTTCAGCACAGTTACACTGCTGTGAAACTATGCTTGATCATGCACAGTTGATGTCAGGATTTTCCTCTTATTGACTAAGGATAAAACTGCAGTTAAAATGCTTAAAATCCTGTATGTCTGCAAAGAACTAGTTTTTAAATTGTTCTATTAAGAAAATGGTGCTTTAAACCCCATTGTCACGGCATGGGCATACACAGCTTAAAAGCTTCTCTTACTTAAGCTTTGAATGTTTCAGTCTGATAATGAATGAATACCATTGCCTGTACTCCTGGGAAACCGGTTGAGAAATAGTTTGGTAGCCTTAGTATAGAAACTTGTCATTTTCCCACAGGAGTAAGAGAAGCGTTAAGTTTAAGCATGTATTACATGGATGCTGGTGTGTGATTTTAGGAGACGGCTTAAGCTGAGGGAGCAGCTCGGTGCCACTGGGAAGTGAGAGCTTAACTTTGCTCAGTGATTTTGAATTGGCTTACCTTGCAGGCAGACAGCAACTGTGAATTGAGCTCAGTCATAACATGACATCATGCCTCACTACTCTCAGATGACTGTAAGTAGGTTAAATCTTACCATCTCTGGAGTTCCAAGAGATTATGCTTTTCAGCCTATTAAGATTTACATGTAGAGTGTTACAAGCTGCTTTATGGTTCGCATTTCTACAGAGAGCATGAAGCATGGTGTCAAAGTATGAATAGCTGCTGTGGAGTAAGCTACTAATTTATAGCATGTCAGCTACTCCAAAAATGACAGCCTGCAGGGATTTTCTCATCCTGTAGGAAGTGTAAGGTTATTCCCCTCTCGCAGAAGCCAGTCAGAGCAGGGGCTGTGACGGTCTGGCTCCAGCAGTGCCAGCTTTCGTCTGCTGAGAAGCTTCACCTTAGGCTACTCCAAGGTACTTAAGTCATGGCTGAGGACCAAATGCTTCTCACCATCTAGGTCCCAGTCTCTATTTCATTATTAATGTGAAGACAAAGTTTGTTTCACAGGATAGGAACAAGGACAGCAAAACACTTCTAGATGGGGAAGTTTGTGTGAGTGGAAAGCAGAGGATTCCCTTAAGTTTTGTCTGGGTGAATTCTGAGGTGTCTTGGAGTATGGCTGGCAAGGGGACTGCACCAGCAGCCATGCTTTTCTGTTTCCACGTAAGACCCTGGGTTGTAGTTTGCTGTGAGCCTCTGGGCAGGTTCTGTGTGTGGCTGTCATACAGCAACATCTGTAAACCTGGCTTTCGGAGGAGGCATAGGGGACTCACTTGTCCTTAACATTCAGTACAGCATTATGAAAGAATGGACATCATGTAACTTTTTATTACATGTGTGTATTTGTTCTCCTTTTCCTTTCCTTTTGTTTTAGGAGTATGGCCAACAGCCAAAATCTCAGGAAGGGGAGCTGAAAATCAGTGCCGTATTTTCAGTCAGTGGCAGTCCTCTTGGTAAGGAATAGCCAAGACTTCCCTTTGTTTAGATGTGTAAGATATGTCACCTTTGCAAATAGCCTTGCGGGTTATTCTGGATTGAATTTGCTACGTCTGACCCCAGTAGGAAGAAAGAGCTAATTGGTTTGAGAAACAACAAAATTCAGAGATTATAAGCCAGTTGTGTTTGAGGCATAGGAAAACTGACTGGTTTTTAGGGATGTTAAAAGTGTGTTCTCAGTCTTAAGAGTAGCTGAAACAGTCTACACCGAAACTGAGCACAGAGCATGTAATTATGGAGAGTTCATCTGCTATTTAATTCTCCTTTAGACCCTGACAACCCACGTGAAGTCATAAGCTTTGTGCTTGCCCCCTGCTCACAAATGGGTTGTGTTTTAATCCATCTCTAACAGTTACTCTGTGTTTTCTCTGCGTGTTTTTTTCTCCTTCTAGCTCCACAGCTGTCATCAGGTTTCCAGCCTGCTGTGGCATCCTCTGGCATGAGTAAAATGCTTCCTTCAGTTCCAAGCACAGCTGTTCGGGTTTCCTGTTCTGGCTGTAAAAAAATCCTGCAGAAGGGACAAACCGCGTACCAGAGGAAAGGCTCTACCCAGCTCTTCTGCTCCACACTGTGCCTCACTGGATACACTGTTCCAGCTTCTCGCCCACCAGCTTCTACCAAGAAAACCTGCTCAAGCTGCTCAAAGTAGGACGGGGCTTTAATCTGTTGTAGTAGTAATTTGAAACTTCTCTGCCAGTGACTGTTTCAAACCAGAGAAAAACAAGGAGAGAGTTGAGTTTGTTAAATCTGGCAGCAAACAAAATGGTCGATGGGAGATAAGAGGTGGAAAGTTGCCATACAAGTCAGACCGTTTTGGACTCAACTACATGGTGATTAGAAATTGTGACTTTTTGGTCCCTACCCCATTGTGATTGGTATTTTCATTGATAGGGGGTTATTCCACCCATCCTGCTTTCTACTTTTATTTTTTTTAGTAGAGACTCTAAAAACAGTTCCCTTTTCCCAGTTTCTTTTGAAAAGATTTAATGACACAGGTTGATGTATTGATAGGCCACTCCTAAGTCCAGGTGCAATGTGGTTCACAGAATACCTTCTTGAGAATTGTACTTCTTAGCCATTTTCCTAATTGGCAAAGAAAAATGAAGTCAGGTACTTAGCTCAGCAAAAAGAAAAGCTTTAAATTGAATGAATGCACCCTCTTCTAGAGAATGTTTAGTCTGCCGAAAAGGAAAGGACAAGTTGACATGAAGCCAACATTAATTCTTTATCTGTTTGTTTTTCTTTTTATCCATAGAGACATTCTAAATCCAAAGGATGTAATCACTGCCCAGTTTGACAATACAAACTTCAGTAAGGATTTCTGCAGCCAGTCTTGTCTTTCTACATACGAACTGAAAAGGAAGCCTGTTGTTACTATTCACACTAACAGCATTTCAAGCAAGTGCAGCATGTGCCAGAAGAATGCAGTGGTAATTGCAGACTTCCTTTTCATTTTAATTTCCTTTAGACCAGGACAACTGGTTATCTCAGAGGTGAACGTACATATTCTTTCTGTCTGTTATATATTCTTTCTTTTCTTCCAGATTAGACACGAGGTGAATTACCAGAACGTCGTACACAAGCTCTGCAGTGATGCCTGCTTCTCAAAGTTCCGCTCTGCTAACAACTTGACTATGAACTGCTGTGAGAATTGTGGAGGATACTGCTACAGTGGCTCTGGCCAATGTCATGTGCTTCAGATAGAGGGACAATCAAAGAAGTTCTGCAGTTCAGCATGTGTGACAGCATACAAGCAGGTATATATTGATAGAACAGTAAAAGCATGTCTTTGATTAGATTGTCAGTGTTCCAAGAAACACCCAATTTGTTAGTTGATTATCTTGGTTACTGTCTAGGTCTAAGATAACTCCTTTTGCCATTCTCGGCTTAATCTTTGCCCAAACATGTTGCACTGTTTTCCCTCACCACTGAACTGACTACCAGAGTATTCCAGTGTGAGAGGACACACTGGGCCCACTCAGCAGCAGTCCACTGTGACTTCTCTCAGCCTTTGAGGTGCTCCCTAGTTGAACATTCTCTACTAAGTTGTAGCATTTGAATGAAGTGGAGGGGAAAAGTAGTAATTAGTTGAAAATTATTATATTCATGTCAGTGATTTATTTCCAGGTTAATAAAGACACTTAAGCTCAAAAAGAATGACCAGTTTTCGTGTTTCCACAGAAGTCAGCTAAAATTACACCTTGCACGCTGTGTAAGGCTTTGAGATCTTCAGTTGAGATGATTGAGAGCGCAAATAACTTGGGAAAAAATGAACTGTTTTGCTCTGTTAACTGCTTGTCAGCCTATAGAGTAAAAATGGTTACTTCTGCAGGTAAGATTTTCCTTTCACTTCTTTAGAAGCATAATTTCACATAGCTCATACCTGAACTAATTTGTGTTGGAAGTTAAGGCTGATATTCTTTTCTGGGAGGGTGGGAAGTGGTTCTGTTTTCTAAGGGGAGGTGCTGCGATAGGATCTTAAGGACTTTGACTGTAGATAAACCTAACAGTGGTGGTGCAGCCATTTCAGCGTTGTTTTTAGAGACTTCAAACATGACAATAAACCTTAATCGATTTTCTTCTCTTGCAAGTGCAGCTGGTAGGTTTCCCAGCTAGACAGATCCGCTTCTGTGAACATATGCCGGATCCCTGCTGTGACTGTTCAGCTCCTTGTTTTCCAGGGTGATCAGCTTAGTTACCTCTGCCTAATGTTGCACTGAGCTAGGCAAACATATTCTCAGTGATTTTTGTTGTAAAATGGAAAAACGCTTACTGACATCCTAGGGATACTGGGAGATTAGTTAAAGGATCTGGCAAGCGACAGGCACTGCAGCTGCAGTGTCTGCTTCTGTGGAAGCTTCATCTTGAGCTTCTGTATGTACCTTGGCTTGTCATTCAGAGTCTCTGTTCTTGTATGCACAGTGCAAAATTATCTGCAGTACAACCTGATGTCGCATCAATCACTTTTTCTTCTCTGTTTCACCCTCAGGTGTTCAAGTTCAGTGCAACAGCTGTAAAACCTCATCACACCCTCAATATCATTTGGCTATGTCTGATGGGAGCATACGCAATTTTTGCAGCTACAGTTGTGTAGCAGCTTTTCAGGTATGACATTTAGGATTTCTTCTTAGCTGAATTAACAGACTAATGAATTGGTGGTGGAAATATCTGGGATGTTGGGTGAAATCTGTAATATTGTAAAATGAGGTCTGTTCCTCAATGTGCTTTCCTGCAGAATCTGTTCAACAAGCCTGCAGGAACGAACTCCTCGGTGGTACCTCTGTCACAAGGTCAAGTCATTGTAAGCATTCCCTCAGGGGCGATGGTATCTGCAGGTGGAACCACCTCGACTGTGTCTCCCAGCTCCATGAACAGTTCAGCTGCAGCTGGTCTACAGAGGCTGGCTGCCCAGTCTCAGCAAGTCACTTTTGCCCGCCCTGTTGTAAAACTCAGGTGTCAGCAGTGCAAAAGATTGTTTACAACCAAACCAGAACTGCTTGACTACAAGGTAATGAAAATTAGGGCTTTTCAAGCTCGTATTTATATCAGAGTCGTAGAATAGTTCGGGTTGGAAAGGGCCTTAAGCTCATCCAGTTCCAACCCCCCTGCCATGGGCAGGGACACCTCCCACTAAACCATATCACCCAAGGCTCTGTCCAACCTGGCCTTGAGCACCGCCAGTGATGGAGCATTCACAGCTTCCCTGGGCAACCCATTCCAGTGCCTCACCCCCCGCACAGTAAAGAACTTCTTCCTCATATCCGATCTAAACTTCCCCTGTTTAAGTTTTATCCTGTACCCCTTGTACTCTCACTACAGTCCCTAATGAATAGTCCCTCCCCAGCGTCCCTATAGCCCCCCTTCAGATACTGGAAGGCAGCTATGAGGTCTAAACATAGACCTCATAAACATTTCTCAACAGAAACCCAAGAAATTGTATATGCAGTGGCCTGTCAGTACTGCTCTGTCGCTTCGAGTGACCTGGTATGGAGGAATTTGGAACTGATCTTGCTATCATTTAATCATTATTAAAATTAATACTGAGACTGGCTCTTTGATCGTAAAAACAGGAAAATGAAAACCTCTGAAAAAAACCCCAAGCCCTATGATTGCCTGCCAGGCAAGCATGTTCCTGATTCTTGGTCCCAGAGATGATCCTTTTAATGCCAGGACAGAGCACGTTTTTGAAGGCTTTCTGCAGAAAATTGTGCTATATTTGTTATAAAGCTAAATGAGAGGGCTTATTTGCTGTCTGTTGTTGATTTCCAAGGGCATGATTATGCTTCTGAGCTTTTATGAACGATTAAAATTGTATGATTTGGGATGTGAAACATTGAAACATTAAACCCGAAACATTTTGGCTGTGGTGCAGGGTAAAATGTTCCAGTTCTGTGGGAAGACCTGCTGTGATGAATATAAGAAGAAGAGCAGTGTAATGGCAATGTGTGAATACTGCAAAATTGAGAAGATTATCAAGGAGACAGTGCGATTCTCAGGCGTAGACAAAGCGTTCTGTAGTGAAGGTAAGGAGGGGCAGCACTGTCTCTCACACAAATCAAGTCAGAAGTGTTTTGTCTTAAAATTACTGGTGATAAGAGAAACCTGATCTTTGTAGGTTTGAAAGCTGGGAATGTTTTACGTTTAGAAACGCAAAACTTTGTCCACACTATGTTTTAATCTTGCAACACTATTACAGACATAACTAAACACAAGAACTGGAGCTGCTTAGGAAATGTCATTCTGATATTAAAGGAAGTTTTATTTTTTGCTATTTTCTTTTAGGTTGTAAACTACTCTATAAACATGACTTGGCTAAGCGCTGGGGAAACCACTGTAAAATGTGCAGTTACTGTTTACAGGCTTCCCCTAAACTGGTCCAGAATCTCTTTGGGGGGAAAATGGAGGAATTTTGCTCTGAAGAGTGCATGTCTAAATTCACAGTTTTGTTTTACCAGGTAAGCAATATTCTCACATAGCAACCTCTAGAATAGAAATGTGTTAGTAAAAGAACATTTGTACCTCAGAAACTATGTGAACTGCCTGTGTAGTTGAGTTCTGTGTCCATGGGAATATGTTGTATGTATGTGAGAGATGAGTAAATCCTTCTGAACTTTGGAGAACCAGTTTTCTATGTAGAGAAAACCTAATACTGATTGTGGGAAGACAGGTACTGAATGTTATGTTACCATATGTTACCCTGCAAAAATGATGCACCCTGACGGATTTCGTCTCGCTGTATTTGCTGAACAGGGTGCAGAGGGTTTTTTATACACTTTGTCACCGTTTACAAGTGTGTTTAATTTCTCCCTCACTTTTTTTCCTAGATGGCAAAGTGTGATGGTTGTAAGAGACAAGGTAAACTCAGCGAGTCCATGAAATGGCATGGGGAAATCAAGCATTTTTGCAATCTGCTTTGTATCCTGTTGTTCTGTAAGCAGCAAATTGCTTCTGACCCTCCACCCCCAAACAACACAGGTAAGCCAGCCTGGGGATACTATTGTCTTTTGGTGTGCATAACAGTGATATGGAAATGTATTCAGTGAACTTTTCAAGATGTATCTTTTACTGGGGGGTTGAGAAGAAACAAAAGCACTGCTTTTCAAGCACTGTCATAAAACACAGGCCCAGTTTATGGTTAAAATGTACTGAAACCTGTTGAAGACATGTTGAACACCTACTTGTCTCCTGTACTTGACACCACATAGCCAGATATGGTAGAACATTAATGTTTATTCAACAGAAAAAATATCCAGTGGTGAAATTAGTAGACTTAACAGTTGTAAATACAGATTTTCATCTATGCACTTTAAATAGTCAGTTCTGTGTTGTCTGTAGGCATGTGAAGAGTTACCCCTTCTGTGTCATTAGGTGTTGATTCTTGAAGTACCAATGCCAAGATTAATGTGTGCAATAGCTGTTTCTTTGCTTACTATTTTAGCAGATGGAATAGGAAAGAGGGTGGGAATGAAGCCCACAGGAATAGGAACTGTGAGTTTCTGTAGGGAATGAAATGCAAAGGGAAGAAAGGCCCATAAAGACAGGAAGAGGATGAAACAAAGGGCAGAAATAGCACTGATCCTAAAGAGGGGCATCATCTCCCACTGAGTGATGGTGGCTGCAACTGTAAGGTACCCAACAAGCAGTAAAGAATACTAACTGGAACTTTATAGTGTGTACCGGGCCATATTCAGCTCCTCCTCAGCTTTGTACATAACTGCTGCTTATGTTAGTGGGGGCTGTTTTCCCTGAATAAGAGTAAAATATGTAAGTAACTTTATACTTCCAAGCCTGTACAATGTGACATTCCTGATCTTGTCAGTACATTTGGCTATTACTAAGGAAAGCAAGATGCCCGCTTCTGCAGAAGTGGGCCTGCAGACTCAGCTGAGGCAAGTGCAAACCTGGTCTCCAGGCGTCTCTCTGTCCTGGCGACTTCCAGGGTGATGGAGTGCCTCAGAGCAGTGTTGTTGGATGAAATGTGGTGATTCGTGGTGCTGTGTTAATGAATGGTGCTTTCAAATGGAAAGAACCTAAGAATTCCTGTGAGAGGCTCATAAAATTCACCTCCTTCATTATTTGTCAGGATCTCAGCTGTCTCTTGTACTACTTACGTTCTGTATCAAGCACAGTGAGGCATCCAGTCCTCTTATCTCCTGAGTGCACCTCTAATACACATAATATTAGAAAGAGAAAGCCACTTTCCTCCTATGGTGAACTTCTGAAATGTTCCAGTGGCTGGAGAGCATCTGGAGTTTGCTTGTGGAACCAGCTCCTATTTACACTGAAACGCTGCACTTTGACACCTACATTCCCTTCTCATGCAGCAGGCTTTCTCATTTGGAGATAAATCTGGAGGGTGGGTGTTGCTTCAGAAATGCTCTTCTATGAATTACTGCTTATTTTAATTTTCTTCTGCTCATTCTGTCCAGCAAACCTTTCTATGGCACCAGCTTCCTCATCAGGCCCTCCTTCTTTGAGAAAGGACTCAACTCCTGTCATAGCACATGTGGTGTCCCTTGCCAGCACCCCTGCTGCCCAGCCTACAGTTAACTCCAACAACGTTTTACAGGGTAAGACTGCTGCACATTCCTGTAGTTTTAAATCTCTACTCTTGAACATTGATATTTGCTCGGGGATCTTTTCCAACTGAGGACGAGAGCCACTTCTTCATTCTGCTTCCCATCAGTGCAGACAGTTGAAGTTTTGTCTTTCCTTGTCTAAATAATGACTTAAATTTATGTTCATACACCAGGGAATGAGGTTTAATGGGAGTTCTTTTTCTTGACCTTGGCAGAGTATGGGTTATGGTCCTCGATGTACACAGGATATTGTATGTTTTTTCTCCTTCACAGGTGCAGTCCCTACTGTGACAGCAAAAATAATAGGAGATGTAAGTTTTACGAGAGCCTCTTTTTCTCACTTTCGCCCAGATTGTATCAATAACAAGTAAAGTATCCAAGAATTTTGCACTGACATTTTGTAACTGCTTTTCCCGGTTGTGATTGGAATTTAAAAGGCATCCAGCTTGCAGGTGTGCTTTTGAAATAATGGATAGAACTTTCACAGTATAAAAGTCTTTCTGTGTCCACTGACAGCATGGTTAGAAGTTTTAAGACAAAGCTTTTCAAATTGTAGCTCTTGAGATGCCTGTGGTTCTCAAGCAGTTCATGTGTGGCTTCAGTACTCGAATACCCAGAAATGGGATGTGATGTCAAGGGGAGTAGCATAGGAGGAAGGGGACCAGCTCAGGCTGCTGATGCTTGAAATACGTCATTAGCAAGCTGGGTTTGCAATAGTTTTTAAATGGCCATTTTTATCAGCAAGGGGAGTTGTAAATTGCTCGATCTCCCAAGTAGAGAGCAAATACAAATCTTACAATGACCATCAAACCCATCTTGACTCTGTCCTCGTGTATTTTTCCAAACAGGCCAGTACTCAGACAGATGCCCTAAAGCTGCCATCATCACAACCACCTCGGCTTCTCAAAAACAAAGCATTGTTGTGCAAGCCAATCACACAGACTAAGGCCACCTCCTGCAAACCCCACACACAAAACAAAGAGTGCCAGACAGGTGTGTATCTGATCTCCTACCTGTTTCATAGAAGTCTGTATTGCAGTTGAGAGAGCAGTGCATGACAGAGAGAGAAACTATTTAAAACTGTATTTTAAAACCTTAAATAGTTTTCAGTTTGTTGTATGATGTTTTCCAAGTAGCAGTTACAAAACATCTATTCATTGAAATCTATGAAAGCTTCATGTATGATGAATCTTGAGATTTGCTTTAACTCACCTTTAGCAGTTTGAGATCATCTTAACAGTGGGGAATGAAGTGTGGTGGTTAAGTGACATGCCAAAGGCATGTGGTTGCAACAATGCTGAAGTGAAAGATGGCTGTGAACCGCAACATGGTCCTGTGCACACTGCTTTACAAGCGAAGTCCAAACAGTTACTGCACACTCTGGAGTGTACTGGGTGGTCATATCTTTAAGCAATTTTTGTTTTGTTTTATTTTTGGTATAACAGAAGAAGAAATTGTTGTTCAACCGCAGATCATTGTGGTGCCTGTTCCTGTACCAGTGTTTGTGCCAGTGCCCCTTCACCTCTACACTCAGTACACACCAGTTCCACTTGGGATGCCAGTACCTGTAAGTTATACTTCAGTTCACTAGTGAAGATGTTACAGTCTTGTTCCTGAACCGGACACAGAGCAGTGTCATTGGGTTTTGAGACTAGTCATGCAAGTGGTATTTTGGGTCCTTGAAACCATTTTCTTTCCCTATCGCAATGTGATTAATCATCATTATAGAAAACTACCAGTCTGTAGGGTTATTGCAGAAATGAAACAAGTTGTCCAGTCCTGAATGATTTTAAAGTTAAATCCAGTAGTCTTAAAATAATGTGTAAGATTAAATGAGAGGAACCTTCCTTGTGTATTTGCTGTTTCCCTTCACCCCCAAACATGCTATCTAATCAGTCTAATATATCAATCTAATATTTTCCATGTGTTCCATAGGTGCCAGTTCCCATGCTCTTCCCTACTACCCTGGATAATGCTGATAAGATCATTGAAACTATTCAGGATATCAAGGAAAAGATTCCCACAAACCCATTTGAAGCTGACCTCCTTCAGATGGCAGAAATGATTGCAGAAGATGAGGAGAAAGAAAAAACACACTCTCATGGTGGTATGTGGTGTTTTTAAAAGGAAAGCAAATGCAGTACGATGAAGATCCTCTGTGAAAAACAGCTAGAGAAGTAGATGTAGGGCCTCTCTTGGCTACTTCCCAAGTGTGCATGCCAAGTTAAAAGGTCCTGTTGTCTTCCTGACATTTATTTTCCACAGTGAAAGTGCTCATACAGGTAAAGTGCCAATCTAGACAGAACTGTAATTCCTATGCCATGTCTTAGCAATTTTCATTACTTTTCTAAAAGGAGGAGGCTGAACTGTGTATTTGGAGGAAATTTTGCCTCTGCACAATATTCTTTGTCTTGAAAGCATGTTTTCTTTTAAGATTAATTTATTCTTCCTCCATAGTTCCCATTGCAGGTGCTGGATATAGTTGCACCTTCCTGAAGCTTTTGTAATTTCACAGAGGTTTAGCAGTCAACATTCAGTAGAGTGATTCTTCTGTTGACAGTAACAGATTGCTAGAGGTAGTATCATCATCATGCATTAGGAGGAGTCAAAATCAAGAAGACTGCTTTACAAGAATATATTCCTATCAGGCTTCTTATGGTGGATTCTTGGAGGGTGATGCAGGTTGGACTGTGTTGAACAGGGGTTATCCCATTTAATAAATGTGGAACAAGCTGAAACGAAATAAATTGTCTAAAATGTCTCAAATAGCAAACACAGAGAGATGGAAATGTTTGGAAGAGCAAGTATGGGTTAGTTCTGCATTTCTGTTTCTCCCGTTAACAGCATGACCAAGGTAGAAAGCTGTTAGGAGAACTGTAGTGGAGAAGTGGACACATCATGTGTGTTAGTGTTATAAGCTAATACATAGATTTTTGGTGTTCAGAGTCTTTGTATTAGTTGTGTAAGCTGTCAGTCATTTGTAAATACAGATTTTCTTCTTTTTCCAAAGGATCTCAGACATCTGAGCATGAGCTCTTCCTGGACCCCAAGATATTTGAGAAAGGTCAGTTAGATTTTTTTTGTAAATGGATTTTGATCCTGCAATATCTTTTCTTATAAACTCTTTTTGTCTGCCTTTACCCATGGTATATCTGGTCATTGTCATTACAGACCAAGGTAGCACTTACAGTGGAGATCTAGAATCAGAAGCAGTGTCCACTCCGCACAGCTGGGAGGATGAGTTAAATCACTATGCCTTACGATCAAATGCCCTGCCGGAACCAGATCCAGAACCGAAGCAGTTCTCCAAAGGTGATGTGGAACAGGACCTGGAGGCTGATTTCCCATCAGGTCGGTATAATATGAATAAAAATATATCGTTGTATAAAAGTACACAGGTTTTCTGCGTAAGCATTGTACCAGCAGGCTGCTTGTGAAGGATATGAGTTTTCATGTAGTAAAACTGGACATTTAAAGCTGCAGTAATATATCAGCCCTACTAAAAATTACTGGATTTAAAATGCTACTGATTTCTTTAAAGACAGTGTTCTACAGAACCTCTAACAGGAGTTAGCAGGTAGCCTTGCTTGACTTCTTTGAATTTATCCCTTCTGTGTCCCTAGATGTAATCCTAGAATGGTTTGGTTGGAAGGGACCTTAAAGCTCACCTGGTTCCAACCCTCTGCCAAGGGCAGGGACACCTTCCATAGAGCAGTGCTCCAAGCCCCTGTGTCCAACCTGGCCTTGAACACTACCAGGGATGGGGCAGCCACAGCTTCTCTGGGCACCCTGTGCCAGCGCCTCAGCACCCTCACAGGGAAGAGCTTCTGCCCAAGAGCTCATCTCAGTCTCCCCTCTGGGAGGTTAAATATAATCTGAGTGTTGCATAAGAATGTTTGCCTGAATGAGTACACCCACTGTTTGGGGAGACCTTTTCCCTCTTCTGTGAATTTACTTTATTTCTACAGAAGGTACATGGATTGCCTAGCTGTTCAAAGGTAAATCACTGTTTGAACATGCAGGTGTGATTGTCAGCTGTAAAGTACTCCATAGTATCTAAGTGACACTTCTACCTGGGCTGTTACATCATACAATTAAACTCTTAATGGTGTTGATTTGACTTCAGACTCATTTGACCCTCTCAGTAAAGGATTGGGTTTGCATTCACGTTCACGAGCAAGACGGAGACATAGAGATGGCTTCCCACAGCCAAAAAGACGGGTAAGAAAGTATTTCTGGAACACAAATTCCTTCCATTTGAAGCAGTATCATCGTGTGCATGCTTATTCTCAGAAGTAAATAAATACTGCTCCAGGGTGAAAATGAGAATTCGATTTAACTATGCTGTATATTTTTTCTTGTCCTGCTATATAAGAGTTTCTCCCTCCCCACGGCTAGGTAGAATAAATGCTCTTTTTAGTGCAGGACATTTTTTATATGTTTCAAAAAATGCCAAAAGAGATGTCTTTTAAGTACAGTTAGAATCTACAGGAAGGACTCAATTTTTGCTTGTGTAGCTAGAGGAGAATAGGTTTCTGTGCTTATTTGTCACAGTGAGAATTGTGTTTTATTGCGCCTTTTCTGTCAAATGTGGTTAATATTTGTCCACGTAGTAAAAATACATATATATCCATTCAGATTCTGTCATGGGAGTAGGATTTTGTTACCCTGTCAGCATAACAGCCTTTTGATACGAGATCAAGTTAAGCATCCATAGACAAAGTGCTTACTAAATGTTGATTTGCTCTGGTCTTTGCCTGTAGGGTCGGAAGAAGTCTGTAGTTTCTGTCGAGCCCCGGAATCTGGTGCAGGGCTCCTACGCAGGATGCTCTGTTTCTGGGATGACCCTAAAGTATATGTATGGGGTAAATGCCTGGAAAAACTGGGTCCAATGGAAAAATGCACAGGAGGAACAAGGGGACCTGAAGTTTTCAGGTAAGTTCTCTCTCCGTGGAAACAGGTACTTAACTGAAGAGCACTTGGCATGGAATGTTGCTCAAATATCAATTGGGATTAGGTATTACTGAGCTTTAAAGTATCCGTGGGTGGAGGAAATATTTTATGGAACGCTGTCTTATGTCTTCTCTAGCATTTAAAAAACATGGCTATTACATTCTTAATTGATCTGTTCTCTATTGTAACCGGCTCTAAATTACCAGATTCCTTTTCAGTACCAGAAATGTTACTCTTTTAGCCTCCACTTCATGTGCATTTGAATGTAGCAATTCTTCAGTCGTAGAAGAGCTGTTCTATGCAGCTGCAGAGCTTTAGTCAGTTATTATCAGGCCATAATTCTAAGTTGACAGCAGCAGCTTGGCCCTATCTCTTTCCTCTGTAGCTAACGCATTCACAAAGTATTTGTTTGTCAGCAGAACAGTTTGCTGTAAGAAAGTTGTGTGCTGCAACATGAAAAACTGAACAGCTTGTTTCTGGGCCTTACAACTGGAAAGAAACTTTCCAAAGTCCACCTAGTCTGTGTTGCAACCTGACTGAAACTAACTTTAAAGGGCATAACGTGTTCTTTGTGCCTCACGAGGGTGACAGATAATAATGACAATATAAATGTCACTTGGGTTTTTCTTTCTAATTACGAATTGTTTTCTTTTCCTTACACAAGCCAGCAGTCCTGGGAGCTGGCAGTGTCCAACTCCTCTATTCTCCAGTCTCAAATCAGTCTTACATGTTTGTACTGAGAGTTTTGTGGGCAAATTTTCAGAGTCAAGCAGAGAATTTCAGTGAGGAATATAATTGAGCTTGTTGAGGATGGTGGGGAAGAGAGCAGACTGTATTAAATGCTTCTGCAGTGTGAAGGACCGACTGTGGCAGGGCTTACATAAGAAAGGTCCCAAAGGGAAAGATTCTGGTTAGAACGAGATCTGCTTTTTCCTCTTGCATGGAATTTGTGTTGTCATTACATGAGAACAGCTGGGTTTTGTTTCCCAGAAGAAGAGTAAATCACATGAGTTACCCTGGTTTCGTCTGTTGGCTAAGAAAGCAAATAACTACAGTCAGTTCCAGGAAACTCTGTCCATCACAGCCACTCCCAGAAAGTTACCCTTGTTAGTCCCTAGCAGGAACTTCTGTAAGCTGTGGAGTGCCCAAACCTGGTCATTTCCTTGCAGATCCTTTGATCAGTTCCCTGGTTGCTCTGCTTCTCTTGCCAAATCCTACACATGTCCCATTAAATTCTTCATTCCATCTCCCTGCACTTAACTCGTGTCCAGAACTATTAGGAAATACTCAAGATCTTGCTCTCACTTGGGATTCCCCAGAGTCCGGCTATGGAGGTGAAACCTATTTATTAACCCTCTGCTGCCAGCCTCAAGTGCATGCAGTCATTGCCACGCTCCATCTTTGGGTTCATCACACTGCCTAACTTCAGCTTGCAATACCTGCAGCCTTGTTACTCGCTTGCAGTGTTTGTACTGGTTGCACATGCTGGTGGTTTGGCTTTTATTTGCCAAATCCTCATCAAATTGTTAACCAGCAGATAGGAAATAGTTCACAAGTTTACTCATACAAGGTACTTCATATATGAGATAGATAGAAGATTTAATAGTTCTACCTACAAGAAATAATAAGGAATGTGTGAAGATTTAACCTGTTGAATGAAGTTAATTTTCCTAACTATTTTCTTGGCCACAGTTCGCCCTGTGAAGCTCAAGGAGGACATTCTCTCATGCACTTTTGCTGAGCTGAGTTTTGGCTTGTGCCAGTTTATTCAAGAGGTGCGGAGACCAAATGGAGAAAAATATGATCCTGACAGCATCTTATACTTGTGCCTTGGAATTCAGCAGGTAACTCAGACAGTTAGGGTATTGCTGGAACATACAGAACTTGCCCTGGTTATTTGCGCTTTGTATTCATAGTCCCATATAGCTGCTTGGTTTTTGTAGAGGAGGCAAGAATGTATCATTTTTGTGCTTTATTGTCTTAATCCCACATTGGACTAATTTGTCTGGACCTTTTTATGATCGAAATGAACAGGCTTCTTCTATACTTGGGAGGAACGTGGCATGGAGGTCAAGGTGTTTCTACCTAGGCACAAATCTTTAGGCGTGGTACCCTTTTTGGTCGTTTTTCATGTATAGGAAGATCTGCTCCTCAGAAATACTTGCTTTATGGTGAAATGTTTGATCTAAAAGAGTTGCTCTTTAATATGCAAGGATCTAAAAGAGTTGTTCTTTAATATGCAAGGAAGAGGTTACTCAGCAAAGACTGAGCTTCAGTGGCCAGACAGGTACCTGCTGTGCTGGCAAAACAAAGAAAAAATACAGTGAGAATAAGTGCGCTGAAATTAATGAATGCTGAAAGTCATCTGGTCCGTACTACCTGCCTTGAAACGTTTGCAGAACAAACCTAGTGTAATACTGACTTCTGTTCAAAACTCAATATTCAGTATTTTTCTGTTAGTGGCTTTTTTGGGGTTTGGGATAGCCTGCTTGTTCCTTTCCTTGAGCACTCATTTGGAAATGACAACTCAAAAGCTACTTCTGCTGTAAAACCTATCATTTGACTAGGCATTAATAAGGTCCGGGAGTATCAGCAATGTTTTTGTGTTCCAGTTTTGATGTGTTTATTGATACAAACTCCTGACTTGTAGAAAACTTCTTTTAAGTGCTGCTTGACAAGAGTTTAAGGGACTTTGTCTTGATGCTGCAAGTTGAGCTGTTTCAGCAGCCTAGCACTGGGGATGGGGCTGTTGTCAGGAGGTCGTAGCACATGAAGTTCTTTTCAACACGTAAATACTCAATAACTCTTCTCGGTTTTCTAGACAGATTTTTTCAAGAGTATTTAACAAAGGGTGATGATTTTTCAGGCAAGAGCTCTAGAACTTGGAGTATTAACAATAATTCTTGCTTAGATGTCTCATTTCATACTGGGGAGGTCCCTGTCCCTGCAGCAAGTTTGAGTTGATGTCTCACTGCAGACTTCAGCAAAGATTTTTGGACCATGAGTCGTTGGGACATAAGAAAGGAAAAGACTCTGATGTCCTGTATCTTCTCTGCAATGTTATATATAATCACAAACTGTATGTCTTCCTTTTTTTCTCTTGTAGTACCTGTTTGAGAATGGTAGAATAGATAACATTTTTACCGAGCCCTATTCCAGGTTTATGATTGAACTTACAAAACTTTTGAAAATCTGGGAACCTACAATTCTTCCAAATGGTAGGACAATTCTTTTGTTTTGTGTAGCTGCATGACAAACCATATGATAAACTAATACTTTCTCAGTGCCATGAAGCACCGTTCACTCTAGTCTCCTCTTCGTCCACCATGTACTGTTTGTGGTAGACTAGCATCATGGATTTCATGTCTGTCTCTACCAGTTATGGATTACGCTTAAATGTATCTCTGCCTTTGATCAATCTCTCAACTCCATTGAAAGAAAAGCTTCCCATTCTGGTAGTCAACATGCTAGTTCTTCTCCTCCCTCAAGTTTTATGGTCCATGTCAAGTTGAACACCAGCTGTATTAGTGTGTAAGATCTTTTTTCAGAGTACCAGTGAAACTTGAGTGATGTTGGCAACTCCATACATGTATCCGTTTAGAAAATGAACTTTTTCTTTAGTATAGAAATAATCCAGTTACTCACAGAGTGCTGCATACAGTGCTGGGCTTGGGTTTTTTTCACTGCAAATTTCTTATAACCCCCCACATGTCCTTTTCCTAACTGACTTACGATAATCACAATGGGCTATTTGTATATAAAGATGATATAATTTACACTCATGCTCCACGTCTTAGGAATCACACATTTTTGCAGTTGGCTGACTGTGGTTTAATATAGTGAAAGTAGAACTTAGTGATATTCTGCTGGTGCCTGCAGTCTTCCTTTATAGCCTTCTTGCCGTTCTTCAGGTATTGGAAGATCATGCTGTTCCACAACTTGGTTCTCCATGCTCCCTCATACGTTTGCAGATGCAGTGTTCTTAGGTTTATTGGTATTACAGTTATTTATGATAGGTCTGAATTTGATACGCAGTTCATTAAGGGAGAAGATTAGCTGAAAGAGGACTTACATGCATCTCTGGCAAACTCTGCCTCCTTGATTGTGCTCATTTCTGCCTTCCCACCCTGCTGATGTATGATGTTTCCATTGCTTTGGGAAAAAGTCTGAAAATCTTCTAGATTAGACACAGCCTGTAAAAGCTGTTCATCTGTAACTGAATGTAGGGACAGCCTAAAACTGCATAAATAACACTCTTATTTTTTCTTTGCCCACTGTTTCTAGGTTATATGTTCTCAAGAATTGAAGAGGAACACTTGTGGGAATGTAAACAGCTGGGTGCATATTCCCCTATTGTTTTATTGAACACACTTCTGTTCTTCAACACCAAATACTTCCAGTTAAAGAATGTCAGTGAGCACCTGAAGCTGTCCTTTGCCCATGTCATGAGGCGCACCCGAACTCTGAAGTATAATACTAAGATGACATATTTACGTTTTTTCCCACCCTTTCAAAAACAAGAGGTAGAATCAGGTGAGTGCTTTCTGATCACCTCTGTTTTGGCAATTGTATTTGCATTGTCCCTTTTTTTTTAAGGTGCTGGTTTTCACTGAACTTCTGTGATGCCCTTTTTGTGTATCCAGATAAATTATCTGTAGGCAAAAGGAAACGCAGTGAAGATGAGGAGATTCCAGCAGCAGTGGAAATGGCTGAAAATACGGATAATCCCCTGCGATGTCCAGTCCGACTTTATGAATTTTACTTATCAAAATGGTAAGTGGCAGAACCTGATTTTTGATCTGTGTATAGATTAGAACAGGCATTTGGGCAAAGATCCCATCCAGAACTTTTGTGTCTTTGCTGTGCGTTCCTCTCTGCAGTTCCTGGTCTCTCAATGTGAATGGAATCATGGTGATAGCATTTCCAGCATCAGCACTGCTGTTAGACTCAGCAGTTTTTGTTACTGGTGTTGAGTCAAGAGTAGACTTGAGAGGGATGTGTAATTTAAATGCCTCTTTACGCATCCACTGGGTATAAATGTAAATGGAGGGCATTACTGCAGTGACCGTGGCATTCCTACATCCTTTAATTCCCATACAGGATCCTTCTTTTGAGAAGATTATAACTAATATCCTGCCATCATGTGAAAGAGGGTAGGAAAAGTGTGAATTAGGTAAAGCTGCTGATTGATAGCTTTTACCTGCTGAAATGTGAGATTAACTTGTATTTAGAAGATGGAAAGGCGGCTGTATAGCAAGGACATAGATAGGAGTCGCCTGCTTCTATATAAACTTCCAATAGATCATTGAGCAGGTGGAATATGATGTTCTTCTCTTTTCAAAGAAAATACACATGAAAAATGAAACGGCATCTCATTAGTGTCAGCTAAAATTCAAATAAATCACCATCAAAAATGCACCTACTGAGCTTACTACAGATAGTTCCATTACTTAGGAAAGATGTGCTTAGCAGCTGTCCCGACTCTTTGTCTCCCTCTTCTTACCTCCCTTGGCTTCACTTGCATATCATTAGAAACTTTTAACTGTCCTTGGGCTGGGAAAGCATTATCATGCTCCTCCTCATATATTACAGCTGAACCCCTGCAGTGGTGCAAGCAGCAGCAAAAATTCACTTTGCTGTTTTCATGGGAATATTCCAAAGCCAGGCAGGAGGGATCCTTGCTCTAGAGGGTTTTGTGTCTTCCTACCAGAGCCTGAAAGCTGCCTCAGAGCCAGTCTTTCAAGCAGGTGGGCTTACCATTCCTCACCATGAGCGGACCAGCTGGGATTTAGTTTTACTAGCTCTTGAACATTCCCCGAGCCAACTAGCACAGCAGTTCTGGAAAACTAGAACCCCTTTCATTCAGAGATTGACTGTCAAATGCATCTGTCAATCATATCAAGATGCTAGTACCATTAATTGGATGATACTGTCGTTGAAGAACCACATCTGTAAAGGAGTCTCTGTAATTTTCTTTGTTTCTAATGCTAAGTGACCTGGAAACAAGTTAACTGTTCCCTGCATAGAAGCAGGGAAGCCAAGTCACTAACAAAGAGATTTTAATTAAGCTGTTCAGATTAGTGTCATCATCTCAGTGTAACTTCCATTTTCTTTGCTGTCTCTCCTTCATGTTTTTGTGAGTAGGACTGGTGATGCTGCCTTTCAATAATGTGCTCCTGCTTTCTTTGTGTTGACAGTTCTGAAAGTGTGAAGCAGAGAAGTGATGTATTTTACCTTCAACCTGAGCGCTCCTGTGTACCCAATAGCCCCATGTGGTATTCCACATTGCCAATAGACCCAGGAACCTTGGACATCATGTTAACACGTATTCTTATGGTGAGGGAGGTACACGAAGAACTTGCCAAAGTCAAATCAGAGGACTCTGATATTGAGTTATCAGACTAACCGAGGTGGGGCATTTTCCTTTGACTACACATCAGAAGCACCAAACTGTGAATACGTCCAGCCTTTGGAAAATGTGTATCGAAAAAGCCAAGATAATGTCACCTACAGGCATATTTTGACTCACAGTGGATGTACAAACTGGAACTGGAAGGAAGCAAGCTGCGTAAGCTGCAAAAACCAATGTCCTGTGGCACCGCTAAATCCTCTGAACAAATTCCAGATGAACTAACCTATTTGAGTGGTGCATAAATCCTTCATCTGGTTAGGATTTAAACCAGTTGTGAGATATTTTAAAGGAAAATGGTTGTGTGAAACCTACCATAACAATGTTGGGCATGGAGAGCTAGACTGTGGCTCACGTGACTTCTCAGCCCGGTGGCTGGCAGTCCTTGCTGCCAAAGAACATGTGGAGCTCCTGGAGCTCTTCACGAGGCCAGGAGAGGAGGTGGTGGTGCTCAGGCAAACACCTTCCATTATAAATACACCTACACATGCTTTTATAATTGTTTTTGTTTGGAAACTGGGATCAAGTGGTAGGAAGGCAGAAGCCACTGGCTGTCTAAATGGACAACTGTCTGGCTGCTGTTAAATGAGTCACACGATGCCAGAATCTAGCTCTCGGTCCAGGCCAATTCCAGCTCTTAGCTCTGTTTGGTCTTCGACGTGGAAGAGGTGCTGTAGGTCCAACTTCAGAGCGATCATGTTACGGGATGAACATTTCTGGGGTATGTACAGGAGAGTGACTGTTCTGGGGTATGTGCAGAAGTCCCTTCCCTAGCCCGGTAGCTCTGCAGTCTGTTGATATAATCTAGCAAATACTGTGGTGCGCGGAAATCGTTTTTCCCTTAAGGCAGCTTTCCTTTCTCCTCTTTCCCTACTCCAATGGTTTTGGTTATTTTATAAGGCAAATCTGGAGGGCCTTGTCATTTCAAGTGGAAGATACACTCACTCTTTCCACCTTTGCAACGCGTGCAGTGTCGTGCAAAGGATGCAGTATTACTTTCGACAACTGAACTGTGGTAGAAAATTACCATGTGTGTTTTTTTTCCCACCCCACCCAAAGAGATTTAGTCATAGTGTTGGAAATCGAAGGAGAGTTTTTTGAAGGCTTGGCTGTTACCGCGTCTTTTGGAAGAGAAAAGCTCCCGCATTGTGTTTGGAGGACAGGACATTATCAGATACCGTCTGTGTCTCCCCTTTTCTCAAGCTATAGATGTGTGTTTCTGATGACCAGTGGTCCTAAATTCATTGCAAACCCAAACTATTTTTCAAGGAGAGAATTGTATGGTTTTGATCTAGCTCTGGTCATCTTCTGTAACAGGGGTCTGGTATTTGATCTTGTCACTAAAATTTCAAGAGATGAAAATCAACAGCCTTGAATTCTGTTTCCTTTTTTTTTTTTTTTTTGTTGGTTTGGTTTGGTTTTGTTTGGTTTTCTAATTATTTTTTTAGCAGTAACAAAAGTAATTTAACAAAAAATAAAATCAGAAAGTAGTCTATTGCCGTCGTGTACTCGGTAGTCCTGTCCCTGCCTGTAACAGATTTCACTGATGTATTTTTTAATACAGAAAACTATGTGAAAAGTAAACCTGCCCCTGATTCTGTCTGATCAAAGCCCATCTGTGTCTGTCATTTCTGATCAAAGATGCTGCTTTCTCCATGTCCTGGCCTAGCAGTCCATGATACATACCCTGCCAGTGAGATGCCCAGGCTCTTGGAGCTCAGGGATGCTCCTGCAGACTCATATCTTGTTCCATAAACGTTGACCTGTCCCTCCCCGAAGTTAAACAGCGAATAGCAGGCACAGTATTTTGGATTGGAATGGCTGATAGAACGTTTCAGGGAAAACAAAATCATTCTGGAAGGATTAGTTTGCATGTCGGTAGGGGACCGAAGAAGTCTGAGCTGTGTCCGTTGCACACGAACATTGGCAGTAGGAGAGGGAAGGGATCTGGGAATTCTGTGCTTCTTGGGCATCCCTTTGGCTGATTTCTCACTCCCTCCTTCCCTGATGTCCCTCCCCTCCAGGGAATAAGCAAGGGAGCAGTTAGGATAAGCTGTTGGGGTGGCAGGCTTTGCTTGGGTGGAGATTGCCTGAAAAACAATACCACATCTGAGTTTTCACCTAATAGACATTAACAGAAATACTCCCATGAAGTAGTATATCTGTGTCCCATGAGAAACTGACTCATTTTCTTCCTCTGAAGTCTCTCACTCTTTCTTCTCTGTGAACTTTCACATACGTTAATTTTTTCCAGGTACTTGCAATGAAAGGCATTTGCCTTTCATGCTCTCTCAGCAAGAAAAGATAAATCACTTTTAAGCTTGACTGGCTGAAAGCAGAGTTGTCAACCATTGTGCTAACTGCTTTTACTTCATGGCTCTGAGCTGAGAAGGGGTTCAGTTCAGTTCAGATTAGCAGAAGAAATAGTTTCAGTTTTAATTTCCCTGGTCAGATACCTTCTGCTTGGAGGCCATGGTGTTCATTGCCCAGGGTGTGCTTGGGCTATTTTTGCCTCTTGAGGAATTGCTGGGCAGTGTGGCTGGAGTTCTCACTGATTTACAAGCTGGATTACCTTGAAGGATTAACATTATTAATAGATTTCTGTACACAGGATCAAAGTTCTGAGCACTTGGACAAGTTGTTTGTAATCAATAGATCCCAAGCATTTGCTGACCGTGCAACATTTATTATTTGAAATATTCTTTTAAGAAAGATCAGGCTGTAGTCTCAGGGTGGGCAAAGAAACGAGGAAGAAGTGAAGATGATGCTTCCTGCTGACAGCTTTTCCCCCTGTGCTGTCCCACTGCAAGACACGTGTTTAACCTCTTCACGGCACAGCTCTGCAGCCCAGTTTGGGAGCCTGGCAGCGAGCGTGTCGCTTTGCTCCTCACCACACGTGTTCTCAGTGCTGGCTCTGCAGAGATCTTTGTTTAAACTGCTTCTGGAATGTGGCTGTTACCTGGCAGTTCTCCCTGCAAGAGGTGCTCGCTGCAAACCTGCTGCTCTCTCCTGGCTTTGGTTGACTAAAGAAGGAAATGACGCGTGCTGAACACCACAGAATTAAGTGCAAATTGAATTATCTTACAAATTACTCTGCCAACCACTGTCTAAAAGAAGCCACTGGATTTCTCTGGCAGTCATCTCCAGCCAGCTCCTCAGAGCCTTGAAATGAAACAGCAGCAAAGGCTCATTTGTTTCCCCAAGGTGTGCTCCCGCAGCGGTGAGGCTCCACCAGTGCTGGTTTAGTGCCAGGGGCACAGAAGGGACTCTGAATGTGCAATAAAGTCTTCAGGTTTTGGTAACAATCTCAGTAACTCTTCTCAGTCCCTTGAGCAGGTTTCACTGTTGCCTTAAGAAAAAAGCAAGCAGAACAAATGCTCATCTATAAAATCCATACAGTGCTCTCCTCAACCCACCAGCACCGTGCTCACTGTCTAGCTTGGAGTTCTGTTTCCATCAGCACAATGGGTTCTTCCCTTTTTTTCTTCCACATGTCATCTGTTTTAAACATAACTGACAGAGCTGAGTGCTAGCTCTGGTCAGGGGAGAGTTGCAGAGTTGTGGAATGGTTTGTAAAGTCAGAGGAACTTGGGTATCTTGGATTCTTCCTGCAGAACTTAGTGTCCATTGGACATAACATTCACTAAGCTGAGGGTTTTTCAGCAGAGATACGGTTTTTGTTAAAGAAATAAACCCTGAAATAGCTTAGATTATCACCTGCTTGCAGGGAAAGGGGAGTTTATTTCAGTTAGACAATCAAGCTAAACAAAGCATCAAAGACTAGATCTCAAAAATGCATCCCAAGGGCACCTTAACACAAATCCAGCCCAGCTTCCCGGTGTTCAGACTTAGGGATGGGGAAGCTGCAACAACCACTTTAGCCACAGCAAGTTTAACTTTGTGATTCACAGCCAGCTATCAGATGCACCAACAAACAAAACACCTAGAGGGCTTAGCCCTACAAGTCTTGGATTCTCTATTGTCTCTTCTACATCTGTAACAGAAAAAGCCAGACCTTTGGAAAGGTCTTTTTGACCTGCTGGGAGCCTGGCTGCTGCTTTTGAGAGGAGGGGGGGTGATGACTTCTGACTTTCTCCCCAGTTAAGCCACCAACTCATCCTACAGCCCAGGGGCCAGTGGACACTTCACTCCTGTCGTACCAGTGACGCCTCATGTTCCGTTCCTTGCCAGTCTGTACCTCGGTTGTACCCATCTGTAAATTGGCCAGACTTTCCTACCTCGTTTGGGCATTATGAGGCGAAATTCTATAGGATGCTTTGCAGCCCCGTGATGAAAGGTGCTATATAACTGCAAAGTGTTACTTCAAAAGATTTAAATAGGTCACCAGTGCATCATAACCTATATTAAAAATAATAAAAAAGACTTTTTCTTATATGAGAGTTTATAGAGTTCAATGTATGGTATTAATAAGTGAATTATGGAGACCCCCAAAATAGTTTTTGTTTGAATCGTATCTGTATTCTGGAAAAGTGATTAAAAACCTTTAACCTTAATAAAAGAGTACATCCTCATTTCCTGTGCGATGCTGGAATCTGAGCTTAAAAGCGGACTTGCAGAGGTTTTGGGGGGCGGGGGGGGGTAGTTGTTTTTAAGGAGAAAATTTTTAAGGGAAAATTGGAAGTACAATGAAGAACTGCGGTGTGTGAAGGGCAGAAGCAATGGGGCAATACTGTGGCCACTTCCTGACTGTTGTGTACCTCAGCCACCGAAACCAGCTGGTTGCCATTGAGAACCTTGCTCACCTGCGCTTGGGGCGCAGCACAGGGCACGCACCATGTGTCAGCTCAGGCTGCCATCCGTCACCACCGGTGTGTGAATTAAACACAGTTCATAACACACATACCCACAGCCTTTCGGGGGAGGAAGTGCAGCACTATAAAAACCACCTGGAATCTGTGCCTGGACCCCTGCAAATCCTGAGGCACTTGGTGGGTACTGGGACAACAACCACACACCAACCACCACACCACCTCTGCCTGCAGATCACCTTTATTGGTTTCACTGCTCAAGCTTAGCCACAGCTCTTACGAGGGGGTCACTGGGGGCTTCTCAGTGCCTGCCATGCTATCATCAGAATCATCATCATCATCATTGTTTTGGCTTTCTTTGTCTTCATCATCTGGAGGCGTCTCCTTCCCCTTGGACAAGGTGGCACCAATTACTGCACCTGATGAGCCCAGGGCAGATGTCAGCCCGATTTTGGCACCAAGAGGCAAACCGGCAGCTCCTGCAAAAGACACAATGAGGTGTGATGCTCCAAGAGCATTGATGCTGCCCACTGAGGGACCCAGCACCAGGCAGATAACCAAGGACCTCTCTGGACCATACCAGGGAGCACACAGCTCCATGAGGGCAACCACCCCTTTCTGCTGTCCCTTTCTGGCTCCAGCCAGCACCGTCGATGAACACAAGTGCTGCTCTTGCCAGAAGAGCAGATGCCTACAGCACAGCCCTAAGTCCTCAGCCTCCTACCCAGCACATCCCGACTCTACCCACCATATCCCGACTCTTCCCACCACATCATGGATACATCCCTTCCCTACGGTTTTGGGTGATTCACCCCAGCGATGGGCTGAAGGTCTTCTGCGGCTCTACAACAATCCCAGCATGTACCCCTGCCATGAGCCCAGTGCAGGTCCCCTGCCCTCCCCACTCACCGATGGACGGCAGCACGGCCACAGTGCTGCCAGCAGGCACCCCCCCGCCGTTGGCTATGGCAGCTGCTGACATCATTTTGGCAGCAATGGATCCGGCGGCGATGCCGGTTCCCATAAAGCCCAGTGCACTGATGGCCGCCGGGATGCCAAAGAGCACCACTCCTGCAGGCAGGACACTGCAGTGTTAGCATGGGCTCCACGACTGCACCTCCTCCTGAACCGGTGCCATGGATCCGGCATCCCAGAAAGCACAGAGGCGTCAGGGTGGGGAGAAGGGGTGTGGGGTGCAGGGATGGGGACACCCAATCCGCAGGGAGGATACAGGGGAGGGATTGGTGAGGGAGAGGGTGCTCAGACATCCGAACAGGCTGCCCAGGGCAGTGGTGCAGTCACCACCCCTGGAAGCGGTCAAAACCCATGTGGATGAGGCCCTCAGTGCCATGGGTTAGTGGTGGCCTTGGCAGTGCTGGGCTGGACAGGATCTTTTCCAACGTAGCTGCTTCTATGAAAGGAGAGAGGACAGCAAAGGGGGGGCAAAGGGGGGCAGAGGGAGGTGCGAGCCCCGGCAGCGCTGCAGCAGCGGGGGCAGGTTGGTTTCCAGGCACAGGCCAGTGCTGCCCTGTCCCTCGCAGCAGCCCCCCCAGCCCGACCCTGTCCCCGGCTGCCAGCCCGGGGATGGAACTGGGCAGTGACCCCGAGTGCGGCTCCTCTGACGCTCACCCCTCACCTGCACCGACCGCGGCTCCGATGGTGGCTCCCTTCAGTTTATTGGCCATGGCTAAAGGAGAAGGGCAGGGGAGGGCAGGGGAGGGCAGGCGGCTGCAGCTGCCCCCAGACCCCTGCTTTCCCCCTTCAGCTGCCCGCGGGACACGCAGACACCAGCGGCGAGGCCAGTGGCAGGACTGAGAGAAGGGAGAAGGGAGATGCGAGAAGGGAGGTGGGAGAAGGGAGATGAAGGGAGGAGAGAGATGAAGGGAGAAGAGAGATGAAGGGAGAAGAGAGATGAAGGGAGAAGAGAGATGAAGGGAGAAGAGAGATGAAGGGAGAAGGGAGATGGGAGATGAGAGAAGGGAGATGGGAGATGGGAGAAGGGAGATGGGAGAAGGGAGATGGGAGAAGGGAGATGGGAGATGGGAGATGGGAGATGGGAGAAGGGAGATGGGAGAAGGGAGATGGGAGAAGGGAGATGGGAGAAGGGAGATGGGAGAAGGGAGATGGGAGAAGGGAGCTGGGAGAAGGGATCTGGGCGAAGGGCGCAGGGAGGACGCAGGAG
>JAOEHY010034927.1:17513-63202 GCA_025447955.1 Psilopsiagon aurifrons | reverse complement strand
AGGTGTCCCTGCCCATGGCAGGGGGGTTGGAACTGGATGAGCTTAAGGTCCTTTCCAACCCTAACTATTCTATGATTTTCTTTTAAAAATTGGAAAAAAAATTACATAATTTTTGGCTTTGATTTTCTGTACATTTATTCAGTGACCATGATTAGGGTTCCTTACTGTTTGCAAGATATTTTCACCTCTTTCTCTACCCCTCTCCTCTCTCTGTGCTGAAAAGGGCTGTAGTGCATCTTTATCCCTAATGCAGATATCACTGGAGGAACACTTCCAACTTCACGAGCTTCCCTTCTTATTTTTGCTTTCAGACACCAGCTCACGGCAGTGTGATGAGTGGGTGCTAATTATGGAGAACTACATTTCCACAACAGAGCCTTACTGCTGGTGAATACAGAAAAATTGCTCATTAGAGCCGCATGGTATTTAGTCAGATTGGCTTCCCAGATATTAGCATTCTGGCATTAATGCAGACTGGCAGTGTAATACTTGACTAAAACAACCTCAATATATGCAAAGGACATGTACAACTGTTGTCCAGCCTGTGGGGTTTGCCAGGCATTTCTGCCAGGGGCTTCCACATGGTGCTTCACCAAAAGACCCATCCTTGGATTTCAGTAGCTTAGATATAGTCTCTTGGTGGGTGGGTGGTTGGTTTTTTTCTGAGAAGATGCAACTCACAGAGCATGCTGTATCATGAATATGATTTATTTCACTGGAATGGAAGATGCTCTGCTTGATTGTTTTCCCATCCACCTTTTAACCACATCATTTGGTATGTCTGTGCTGTGCCCATGATGCAGGTGGCACACCTATCTGCTTGATGGCTCTCTGCTGCACAGTAAGATGTGTGCAGTGTTGAAGCCACCCTGCAAAACTGCCACCCTGCAAAATGCATTGTTTGTACCTGTTGCCTGGGATAACATGATAAAGCAAGCTCAGCAAAAGCTGTTGTTTGAATACAAAAACACCCTGGAAGCTTTAGGTGCCTTGTTTCAATGCAGAGAGGCTGTAGGTTGGCAGAAGATTTTAGCACCAAGGTTTTCCTGTGCAGTTTTGTAAGCAGAAAACACAGAGGCTGTAGCTTGGATTCCCAATGCTGCAAGTGGAGGTGCCTTTGTGTGGACGTGGCTCCCTTGTTCTCCCTCTGCAGCAAAAAGGGCATCTCCAGCTTGGCTTCCTGCTCTGTTTTGCAGAGCTGCCCACATCTCTAGAGCTGTGTGGAGCTCCACTGGGTGTGTGGAGTGGTACCTGTGTTTGTGCAGGTATGTGGGCAGAAGCCATAGCCATAGGGAATTCTTTAATCCCATATCCTGCCCACTTCTACCTCTCATCTTACATCAGAAGTAGCTGCTCCAGTGGGCTAATGGAAGTTCTATAGACTTAGACAGAAAGGACATAACTTCAGCAGACAGCAATGCTCATCTATTCATGCAAATGCCAGAACTTCCTCTTCCACAGCCCTCTGGGCTCCCCTTTGACTTCAACACCAGCTTTTGCTAATTAGCTCGGCTTTATCTAATTAGCACCCAAATGGGAGTGCTTCCCTCAGCTGCCTCTGAGCTTGCAAAGAGCCCAAAGCTAAGTGTTTATGTGGAGGAGTAAGGCAGAGTCTTTTTTGTGGTTGTCTGGTGTGGCTTCAGCTCTGCACAGTGGGAAGGGGAGTGTGTGTCTGTTTGTCCTTGTAGTGGTGTTATTCTCCTGGCTGATACAGAAGCTGGACAGTACTTGTACTAAATCATCACTGTTCCATCTCTTCTGTTTCTTTTCTGTCAGCTTACTGTGTATGTATTTATTTATTTTTTAATAGCAGCCATGGTATTTTGCCCATAGTTTGCCTTGGGAAATAGAGTGTGTCCTACATCTATATCTATTTTAAGACACTGCACTGTTGCCTGCTACCAGCTGGGGACATGGCTAGAAGGAGCAATGGTTTCACATTTAAAGAGGAAATATTGGATATTTCTAGGCAGCTGTATGATCTTATATATGGTTATATCTCAGAATATCATGCTTTTAAGGGTAGTACTCCTCTCGCCTGATTTCAGTATTTTAACAGTTGGCATTTTGGCTTAACTGAATCGAATAAGATCCTTTTGTAGACAATGGAGAATGAAGTGGACACAGCAAGCAAATTATTGTGTTTCCAGTATTTATATTACATTAAGAAGACTATCCTTTTATTTTGTGTTAGTTCTGCTCAGATTTAATAATGATAAGAAAAATTCTGTTTGCTTTATGGAAACCAGTGAGAAGGAATTGGGATTTACCCCTCTAGATGGTTTAGGCACTCTGATGACTCTGCCTTTCTGCAGAAGTCAGCAAAGCCCAATGGAACAGTGATGTTTGTATGTTGCCAGGTGCTTATGCTTGGGGGTAGCAAATATTGTTGTTTCAAGCCAAACTGCATCTGCATGGTTTCATTTTTCACAATGTTGTGCAAAGGGAAGACTGAAATGAGCTCCCAGTTTGTTGCAGTAGGTGATGAATACCTGTAGTATAGTCACATTAACATTTATCATAAGAGCTGGGGGAATTCATACTTAGAACTGGAACTGCTCAAGTCTTCTGAATTAGTGTAACTAAAGGAAGTTGTTTAATGGGGTGTTGCACACCTGTGTTCAGGCATGCATTCAGTAAAGGTTACTGTAAGTAAGAACTCATGCAAACCAACTCAGTCCTCCTCTTAGAATCAAAGCATTTGCAGGACCCAGTCCTTTACTGATGTGAACCTCTTTTTTTAGTGACTGTCCAGATCAAAGTAGCTGAGAGTTACGTGTATTTTATAGAGAATTGAAACAGCCAGACAAGAAACACTGCTTGGCTTGTCAGAAAAGCATGAGGATGAATTTCAGCTGGGTAGAAGCAAAGATTTGGGAGCCGGAATGTTTACAGATGCCTTTCTTAATGTTGTACATCTTGTGCTCATGACTGTGAAGGGTTCTTAGCCCAAGGATGTTCAGCTCAAACACTGGATCATTATCATCCTTATTGCTTAGTTGTGTTCCTACATGTGTGGAGGTTTTTGATTGGGCTAACCCTAACCCTCAGACGTTCCTAGTTGCTCTCCTTCTACCACTCTGTGCACAGTCTTAGGTGATGTGCTTCACAAATTCTTCCCTGTTGTATGGCATGGTGCTTGTGTTTACAGATGTAACCAGAAAAGGTAAAAAAGAACACAAACCCACAAAACAAGCAAATAAACAACAACAAAAAAAAAAAAAAACCCAAAAAAAAAAAAAAAAAACCCAAAAAAACAAACCCAAATTGAACCACAACAGAACCAAAAGCCCCCAAAATTCCCAATGAAAACTTTATGGCCAGAGATGGTCAAGAGGAATCCCTCTTTGTGTTTTTTTTTGTGTTTGGTTGTGGGTTGTTTTGGTTTTTTAGTGCTGTTCTGTGGCCTTGGTGAAAAGGAAAACAAAATGTGACCCTTTAGCTCAAGGATCTGCAACTACTTGGTGGACTTAAGTATAAGCTGTTGCATTGTTTAGGGTGGGGTTTCTCTGAAGTGCTTCTCTTTTACCTGAACATCTCTTTGCTTGATAAGAGCTGGATGGTCAGTGGGTCAGTCCTGGTTGTGAGAAACTGCATTGTGAAGTTGCTGCTCCAGTTTCGGGTCTGAAGGTCAAATATGCCCACCCCTTTCCCTTGCTTCTAGTTTACCTAAATATTTGCTGGCCCCAACTGTTCCTCTGCCTGCACTGATCAACAAACCTGTCTTCCTGGATTTAAGTCAATGTACTGGAAACAGGGGGGATAAATCATACTGGTTTTAGTCAGCTTTTCCTGGTGTGTATAGAGGATAGAGGCTAGAGAGGAGTGCTATGAGCAGATTTTTACCAGACAAAGTGATTTGGAGGGGCGGCAGCCAGAATTTGTATTGGCATTGTCCTGTACTGCATCAATCTGGTTGAGAGATAAAGTAACACCCCTGTGCCTGTCCAGCATATACTGTTCATGTATGACCAGATTACACTTGGCGCTCTGAATGGTCTTTCCCAGCGTTCAGTAATTGTTTGTTTGAGGTTTTTTGTTTGTTTGTTTTTTCATCTGGGAAGGTCCAAACCCACTTGCAAACCAGAAGCTCACCTCTGAGACTGAAGAGGAGGAGAGCCTTCTCAGTCAGAGTTTATCATCCACTTTCTTCTGATATTTAAGATGCAGCATAGAAGTTACAGTTAATGCAGTAATACTGGGGAATGAATTTTGTATTGATTCACAAATTAGTTATTTTTAGCTTACTATTTCATGCATCATAAAATGGCCTTATCTTCAGAAAGAAAGATGTATATTATTAATATACATTATTAATTTGCTCTTGGCATCAGGCTACTCAAAGCACTTAATTCATTACCAGGTCCTTAAAGTTGGACAAGCAAGATCTTAATAAAATTGTGATGGGGAGGAAAGCAATTTTGGAATAGAGCTGTGTTCCCACCGTTGTGTTCCTTAAACATCTCTTCCTTTCGGGGTCACATGTGTCTCCAACTGGGTCAGTGCAAAAGTGGTCTGGTAGCGCTGAACTTGCTGGCTGGAAGCTGCAGGTCAAATTTGTCACTCAGACCACCTTCACAGGGGCTAGGAAACCCTAATAGTTGATAAAACAGCTGATTTGGGGTGAGAAAAAGGGATAGGAGCCTCCTTTTGTCTGGGACATCAGTGCCTTTCCCTTGCTCAGGAGAGCTGGGTACAACCGGCACCCTAGTGGGCCAAGTGCAGGAGTTTGCATGTGGCCAAATTGATGAAAAGTGATAATGCTTCAAGCAGGTCTCAAAGGCAAAAGACCTAAATTTCAGTCCCTGTTCATATGCTTATTTATTTATAAGCTATTAAAGATGTATAAAGTGATTTATTTTTTTAGCAGGCAGTGGAGCCTATGTCTCTGCTTCCAAGTGCATAGTCTGCCTGGTTATGGAGTCCTGCTTGTTTTCCTGTGTGCTTCTTTGTGTCAGACCCTTCCATGTTGGACATGGTAGCTGTTCCATTGACATAAAAGTTGAATCTTTCTGGGGTATGGTTTAGCTAAAGCAATGAGCAACACAACAGGTAGCTTGGTGGTGGGTTTATTTTAATTCTTGATCTTTAAGGAAATGCATCCTGCGAAACCACCACCTTTTCTGTGCAGGGCATTTCACATGACACTTTCCACCAGAACTGGTGGTAGTTATATTTATGCTGAGTAGAGATGGCTTTGTGGGCAAGTGGCACTCCCTAATTCAAGGGCACTTTTGGTTCAACTTTTCCTTGCAATTTTCCAGCAGTTTCCGCATGAGATGCCTATGCCTCCCCTCTAAAACCATATTGCTTCTCACAGTCTGCTTGCTTATGGCATCCTGAAAATGAGATTATTTTTCATTGGTCTGCAAATGCAATTAAAAGGAAAGTGTAAACAGAGAACCTGCTGCATTTGAGGAGCATGCTTGCTTTTCTCTGGCAGGAATGCATTTTATACAAATATGTGATATTATAGCAAAGCTGCCTTTTAAAAAACATCACATCCCTCCCACCTCTCCCCCCAAAAAAAACTCAACAGCAACCCAAACAAACAAAACCAACACAACCCCCAACAAAACACATCAGCAAAACCTACCAAAAAATCCCCAAACCAACAACCCCACCGCCCCCTGCAACCAACCAAAATCCAAACCACCCAAAACCAAACACTTCATAGGCACCACGTTTCATCCCACTTATCTGTTGAGGTCTGTTGCAGATATTGAGGTGTGACGTCTGACATCATAGTGCTTTCAACTATCCCATCCTTCTTGATGTTAGTTTAAGTGATACATCATGACAGATGGCATTGTTTTAAAGGCTTGAAGAACACACTCTGCAAAATACTGAGGAACCCTGAACCTTAGAAAAGGCATCTTGTAAACTGGTCTTTTAAGGTCTCTTTTGTCTGCTGCTGGATACTTATCATCCCTTACAGCTGAATGTAAGACATCTCAGGGAAGTGCTGCAGATGTGCCATTGGGAACAACCAACAACAGATCATTTTAAACTGTTGGATATATGAGGGTGCATGAGACAAATAGTGTACTACTATCATGTGATTTTATTATTGTAAAAGCAGTTGTAGTAGAAGTTATGGTAATCCCTAATGTTCTGCTTCAAAGCCCCTGGAAGTCTGCATAATGGCTGCATTGAATTTTACCAGCCTTTGAATCAAGTTTCCTGTTGTAGGATGTTGTACTGATCAAACCTGGTGCTCCAAAGATATCTTCAGAAATCCCTCTCTGTGCTCTCTTCCTATTCTCCTGGCAGTTGCAAACACTGACACAACCAGCATTTAGAAAGTTTTCTTAGATGTACTGATGAAAAGGACTGTTTGAGAGCTAGATATTGTTATTCTGCCATCATATGTCAGGTTAGTGGGTTACAGACTTTTGCTACAGTAAGGAGTTTGCCTTGGATGTCTGCATGAACCCATTTACCTACACTTTTAAACTATGATGATGGAGTGCTCCTTTGGGGAGAAGGAGGAATGACCTGATTATAATGACTCTTTCACCAAGCTCAATAATCCCCTTTCCATTGCTGCTGCTTTTTCTAAATGCAAGAGCAATGCCCTGAAAAAGGTTTTTAAATTTTAAAACTTGCTCTTTTGAAGACCTTGGGCCTGTTCTGCATGACCCTGCTGCAATAGATGTGTGCAAACCCCCAGAAGTGTTTGCTCTGTGGCTGTAAGGAGTCTTCCTGCTGCGTGCAGCCACTTGTGCATGAGAGAAGGAACACATGGAAGGCACCTATTTTGTGGGATGAACAGTGATTTCAGATAGCCATTCAGTTGCTTATCTCCCAGTGTGGTTTTGGGTATATCATTTAAATTTTCAATCTCTTGATTTCCCACCTGTAAAACTGGGAGAGTAACAACTTTCCTGGATTGGCTCTGTGCAGGGACACTCCAGCAGTGATGGTCTGCTCAGTGAATGCAGTACCAGGTTGTTGGTGAGGAAGCAGGTTGGAGGCTGCCCCTGCTCTGCCAGGCCTGGAGTGCTCTGTGCTTATGAAAAAGGGATACAAATCTGCAGCACTGCCTTGAAGAGTTGCTGCTTTCCACAAACCTGGCAGTGGTTCCCTGTATTGTGCAGTGCTTGAGCTGGTTTTGTGCAGTCAGATGGAATGCATCACTGTCTGTATTTCCTTCACTGAACAGCAGGCTGTTATCTTTTTTTAACTGCTTTCTTGCTAGCATTGCTGGTGACTTGATGACACCTAGAAATGCATTTTCCAACTTACTTGTTCTGACAAACCCCATTACTGCCTGACTGGGGAACTCTCATTCTACACTTAGCAGAGATGCAGTGTGGGTCTTCCTGAGGCTGAATTAAAAGAGCAGTGTGCCTCTGCTAGCAAGCAGCAATTCTTCTCCTTGTTTAATAGTGTCTATGGGAAAATTCCCAGTACTGAGCACAAGCTTTCTGTCTGCCTGTGCACTGTTTAAATCATCCCAAAGGGTCCTGTAGATAGAATGTGTCTGTGTACCATTTCTGGGATAATTCCTATAGAAACTTATTAATTCATCCTATGTTTTGCTCCTATAGGAGGTGGAGGTGACCTGACTGAAAGCTTTAGCTAAGTAGAAACAATTTAGAACGGCTTAATTGAATTTTCAGTTAGGTTTCACATATGTGAATGCTTGCAAAACTAGGATATCCTTACAAAAAAATCGTTATAGGTAAAAATACAATTTGTAGCAGACCTTGGCTCTCAGTTTGCTGCAATTGTGAAGCTGGGTGTGGACAGCAGTTCAGGTATATGGGGAATGGCTCATGTTCATTTAACTTGTGCTGAGCTGTACCAAGTGGAGACCCCCAAACCTGTAGCATCTGCCTTTTTAGGTTAGAGACCTGCTGGTTGGGTAGCTCTGCACAAAATAAACCCTCAGCTTGTCTGCACTGCAAGCAGAGACCCAATGGGGGCTGCTGCTTTGGAGGACAGTATAGCCAAGATGATACTGTGACTAGTTCTTTATTTACAGCTTCTCAGAGCACAGCAGACAGCATGTAATTACAGCAATTTGCTCTGATGAAAGAGTGGACAGTCTTGTTGATCAGTGTGTCAGAAAGGCAAGAAAATACATGTCTGGTGGGCTCTAGAAAGAGGAGGTGATGCTTTTGGAGAGGGAAGCAGGATGTATTTGCATCTTGCTTTTAATATGGATGGAAGAAAAAATACTGCTTTAATGGGAAGATATTGAACAGACACTACCTGAAGCTTTTTAAGCTGAAACACTTGGGAAGAAAATAGGCCAAAGAGATTTTTGGGAGTGGGGAATACTGAATTTGAGCCCACACTGGAACACAGAAGTCCAAAAGGACTAGAAACAAAGAAGGATTAGCCTACAGTTGAATGGAGCGGGTGCTTTTGCAGCCAACAGGAGAGGTCACAAATTTGCTCTGAATTTTGCAGGCTATCCCTATCTTAGTCTGGTCCTTAAACCTGTAGAGAAAGAAGAGCTGCCTCTGGTCTGAGGCAGTTCTTATGGGCTTGCACCCTGATGTCTGTGTTGCTGTGCTTTCAGGTACTGCATTTAGCAGGTCTGCATTTAGCTGGCTGTGTCTGCAGGCTTTTGTTTAGGGGATTTGTCAGTGCCAGAGGTGGTGTTGAACACAAAGACCCATGGATGCCTTAGAGTTCGTGGAAAACATTATGTCATTGGGCTCAGTGATCTCTGGAGCAAGAGAGTAGTGAAAATAGAAAAAAAAGGTTTTAGTGAGGCCTGCTAGGTGAAGAAATAACCATTGGTCTGAGATAACCTGAAAGCAAAGTAGTTCTTTGCAAGGGATGGAAACTGAAGAAGGAAGAGCCAGAGTAAGATTGCTTTATAGGCAGTAAAGACCTCAGTTTCACTCATGAATATTTGCAATGGCTTAGCAAAGCTTTCAGTCTGGCTGCTCCTGTGTTTGATGTTAAAGGTGCTATTAAGAGGTCTGAGGAAGAACCTGTGGGCTCTGTGGAAGTAAGCAAGTTGGTGCAGATCAAGTTTGCAGAGCTGGAAACTCCAGCAAAAGGGTTAGAAGCAAGAGCAGGCCAACACAGACTGAGCACTGCAGCCCACATCTACCTAATCTTACATCCAGGGGTTCCACAAAACACTGAAGGTTTCCTGGGACCCAAGCTTAGCATTTAACCTGTACTGAGTTAAATAATCTTGATGGGGAAAGTGGGCTTCAGTTACATGGTTTGAAGTGCTGAAATTCGGGGGTGGTAACAAAGTAGGTGGCATCCAGAAGATGAGGGTAGTGGGACAGGGAGCATATTTCCAATTGCTAGTGCCCTGGGTCTCATCAGGGTGCTGTAGTGACCCTCCTAGAGGTGGGCCAGGCTCCCTTAGGAGCTTGTGAAGTCTGGAACATGAAAGCTGACAAAAGAACACAGCCCACAGCTCACTGGTTATGTTACTGAGCTGGGAAGGTGGAACATGCCATCCAGCTGCTGTTAGCTTGGAGCTGGGTATGGGCTGGGGATCTTGTCATGGGTGCTGGCAAAATACTGTCCAGTATAATGGTTTATTTTGAGATGCACTTAGCAAAATCTGGCTATGAATGTTATACTGAACTCCTCTACTCTCTGATATAAGTAGGGTCGAAGGGAGCAGGAATGGTGAAGTGACTACAATGGCAGTGCAGCAGAGGATGGGCTTCCTGGATCTCCAAGCATGCAGTGAAGGTGATGTCCTCTTGGGTTGAATGTCCCCCTCTAAACCATGCAAGGTGTGTGGGTTCATGCAGCTCGATTTGAGGGACAGGGGCCAGGCAGGCAGCCCCCACTGCAGCCTCTGCACTGTGTCCTCCTTGCTCAGCTTCTCCTGTACATGCCTGGGGAGGTAATGCTGGGGTTGCTGAGCTCTTCTTGCAAATTAGGCTTGTGGCTTTGCCATAAATGACATCATTTGTTAGACAGATTTCTTCATTAGGAAGCTTTCTAATCTCAGACATGAGCAACTCCGAAACCCTCCCCACCCTGCAAGCACTCAGAAAGCTGAGCCAGTCTCTGCAGTACACTTTCCTTATTCATCATTCATGGCATCATGTTTGTTTTATGACAAATGAACTTAATCATGATTTTCACAGTGGAATACACAGGAAAATACGCAGGATAACCATAGCTGCAGGTATAGAAAACCAAACTTAATTTAGAAAGGATATGTAAAGCAGTCTAAGCAGCTGAAGAATTAATCTAATAAAAAGGCTCTCTCTATATTTTTTCATGCTGGAACAATAGCCCCAAGAGATAAGATGGTGCTCACATTCTGTGTTAAACTTTTTTCTTGCATGCTTAATGCTGAACCAAATAATTTGTTGCTGAAAAGTGCATTTGGGCATTGGGAATTCCACCTCCCTCCCTCCTAGTGTGGCAAAGTGGAGGAGGATCGGAATTGCAGATCATTTATTAATGCTCTGCTCCATTGTGGTCTTAATCTCAAATAGATGGGCCAGGATGATCTGGCTCAAATTCACTGAGCATGCTGACTTGCTCATAGCTTTCCATTTCAGGTAGGGTGATGCAGGGATTGGGCCAGGGCACTGAGAGTGATGGCCATCCAAAACCGTGATTCCAGTAATTTTAGAGCCTTGAGAGTTAATCACCTCAGCTTGGGATAGGAAGGGATATGCATGTAGGTGTGTGTGCACAATATTCATGCATACATATGGATGTGCTTTGAAGTAGTTTGGGTTTAAGTCTTTATTGTGTTATTTACTGTGTGGCCATGCTTGCCAGGGAAACTGGTAACTGCTTGGTTGACCCTGACAGTGCTGTAAGCTTCCAATTTCTGCATCATTTCTGACTTACTTTATTTTTACTTATTACTATTTTTCTGCCTCTCAAGATACCAAAGGAGAAATTACAGTGGTTGAACCAGGAAGAATAATTTTTCAGAAAATATCCTACTGTATTTTCGTGCTGCCCTAGCCAAACAACATAATGGTGTGAGCTGTCTGTGCTGCACTAAAAATGCATTTCTGTGCGTGGAAACATCGCTAAATTGTGGCTTAAAGTAAATAGCACTAAAGAAGAATTTAGGACAGAAAATAGAAGAAACTTCCTAGAGTGTGGCATGGGGCATTCCAGACTCTTCATGAGATTTAGTGTCAGGGAGTGGAAAGCTTTCTCTAGGAGACTAGAGATAGTAATTTGTTCAGTCCAGCAAAATGAGAGCTCCAAGGGAATGATTGCTTCCTATAAATATTTTCAAGGGGCAGAAGCCGATGTTGACAGAGAAACTAATGGATGTAGGTTGGTGATGAATAAATCTGGGCTGGAAATTTAGAGGGCTCATAAGCTTCAGAGCAGCCATGTCATGCAACAGCTTTCTAATAGGTGTAAGGAGTCAAAAGTCAAATTGGTTTTTAAACCAGAGGTTGATGTCCTGAAAAGGGCCTCATTACAGTGTTTGTCTTTGGGGGAGGGGCAGCTGTGCTTAGTGATACCAATGTTTCTCACGTATAGCTTTAAATTTTGTTAAAAACTCTTTCCTTTGCCCATAAATGTCCTTAAAATTTGTCGTAAGGCAGCAGGCTCCTGTGTGACTGAGCAGCTTGGTTTCAAAAGTCTGATTCACTGGTTTAAAGGTCTTGCAGCTGGAGATAAACGGGATGGTCTTGACTTATTTGATGACCCCAGAAAGTGCAGCCAAGAAGCAAGGTCATGGAGATGCAAGTCATGGTGAGGCTGGAGAGGACAGGAACATATAGTGTATCACCCGGTGTGCAAACCCTACCTGCACATCTGGGAGGCATTTACCCCTGCCTTCATTATCCCCTTTGAACAGACTGCCGTTCCCTTCTAGCAACATGGGTAACTCTGGACTTCTACCAAGTACTAATGTGAAATAGGTTTATTTTTGAGTGCTGAAGTGCTGGTGAGCAGAAGGGACCTTCAGCCATTTCCAAGGCTGGAAACAAACCTCAGATCTGAGATCCAGCTTCTTTAGATGTGAAATCAGGGCATGACTGTTCGAAAGTCCGCAACAGAGACCTCTCCTGCATCTCAAACCCTCTGTGTGTTTTATTCCTGCATTGCCCGTGCTCTGCATGGCTTTGCATGAGATGGATGCTGGAGGAGTATAATGGAAGAGACTGATTCTTATCTGGACAGTTCTGTATTCTCTGCTTCCTGTGTGTGCATGATCAGTGAATTCATCAGAAACTTGTGCCTCCCAACCCTAAAGCAGGACTTCTGCATCCCCATAGCCTCTGCTGCTGAGCCTCAGCTCTGCCTGGAGTTCAGTGCCGCATTTCACCCAGCTTCACCCTTCTGACATCTCCCTGTATCTCTGTCATACTCTTCTGGCCATGGGACACAGCCCAACCTGCTAAATTGATTAAAACCATTGCTGCTGCAGTCAGGCCTTCTGGGGGTCCAATCCCAGAGACTTTGGGAATGGACTAGAATTGGGAAACGTACCAGTTTTTAAGCAGTGAAAGGTTTTGGAAGTCTCATGTAAATTAAATGAGTATAAAGTATGCAGGCTCTCAGACTCTGATGCACATTACCTATATTTTTAGTCTGGACTCTTAGGAAGATGCATCCACATTAGCCCAACTGCTGTAAGAGGTAGAGTAAAGTTGGATTGCAGATGGACAAGCCTTTTGTTTTTACCTCTCATGAAAGCAACATCCCTGCCCATGGCAGGGGGGTTGGAACTAGATGATCTTAAGTCCTTTCCAACCCTAACTATTCTATGATTCTGTGATTCTGTGATCTTCAGTACCATCTTATCAAATGTATCAATGTCCTACTTCATGCACTTGCAGATGAATAAAGCTGCATAATTTAGGTAATCAGTAAAATATAGCAGTCAAAAGGAAAGAATATGTGGGTAAACAGATAACTGAGAGGCGGTTGCATGAGTACTGCCAGACCTTGTTTTAGCTCTTGTATCTGTCCTCAGCCACCTACCGGGGGGGGACAGGTGCTTTTCAGGCTGAATGTACTGTACAGTGTGGTCAAATTGCATGTGCCCTGGATGGGTTTCTGGGAGCTCAGGTGGGTAGAAATGGCTTTGTGCATCTCCATACATTTCTGCTCCATGCAGAGTCACTCTCCTAATGTGGAGTTAGAGCAGCCTTGCATCTGGGCTAATTTACATCAGCCTTAAGCAGCCCTAAGGGGAAGAAACTGGTGTTAATCTTCCATCAGGCTCAATCTCTGCAGTCCTTATTTTCCTACCCAAGAAGACATCACTAGCTTATACAAAACTCTGGGTTCCTCCTCCTGTAACTGGATAAATTGACCTTAGCTGAAGCTTTTGGTGAGGAGCAGAGGAGTTGTAATGTGCAGCTGTATCAACAGCTTATTTGACTGACTGAAGCACAAAGATGACACTGGGGGGAAGGCTCAGCCTTAAATCAGCACAGTTCTGCCTTAAGACAATCTTCTCCCTTTCCGCCGTCCCCTGCTTGAGCCCTGTTAGCTAACAATATCCTGTCCCTGCTGAGGAGGAAGGCAGCACAACAACACAGCATCTGCCTCACTGCTCCCTTCAGCATAGGGTCTCTTCCACCCACGGTCCTAATGCCTGATGTGGGACAAAAATAGTATCAAACTGGTGCTGCTGATCCTCTTACAAGCTAGTGTCTGGCAGACTGGTGCAGAGGGCATGGCATGGATATGGTGCAAGAACGATCTGCCTTTTGTCCAGGCAGCTGAACCTGTGCAACAGCTTACCTGTTGACAGTGTTCCTCTGCCCCTGTGTACATGTTGCTCCCTGTACCCTTTGCCACTCCAGGCTGGAAAAGCTCCTTCCCTGCAGGAAGGCAGGTAAAATGCCTAAGCTATGCAGTTTGTGGCCACCACCTCCTCATTCAATCCCAAGCATCTTCTTCTTCAGGGCTGTGTGCACATCTGAGAATAGCTTCTTGCCACAGCCTCCTCTGAAGGAACAGTTATTTATTCATAGGCATCGGGTTTGCTCTTATAGTCTTTCTGAATTTATTCTAAAAAGAGATTTGCCTCGTGCCTGGCCTGTCCTCCAAAATGGAGGCGAGAAAAGCTCCTAGTGTGTTTTTGAACATGATTAAAAATAGTTTCCCAGAAATGTATGATGGATAAAAATGAATGAGGGAAGCGTAGCTCAAATGTAGTAATGTTCAGACTGTACATGCAGACAGGTATGTGTGTCTATCCTAGCACTTCTAAAGTGTCTTCTGTCTCTTCTCACTCATTTCATACTTCAGTCTCTTTCTTTTCTACCTCTCTTGTCCTTTGCTCCCATGACTCTGTAATTCTTCTGCATCACTCTTTAATCTGATTCTCACTCTACCTACTTCTCTTTCTTCATATCACTGCCCTTTACCCTTTCTGTTTTCCACTTCAGTCCTGCATACTCCGTCTTTTTCCTCTCTCCCAATACTCTCCCTGTTCTTAGCAATGAGCTCTTCTCCCTCCCATTTCTGCATCCTTTTTGCTTCCTTTCTCAGCTGTTTCCTTTTCATCATGTAGGCTAAACCCTATGTATGAGGCTAAAAGCTGACTTGTGAATTAACTAAAAGATGCAGCAACTGGGCTGGGGGATGCAACATGTTGCATCAAGGTGACCACCTGTGGTTAGGATGGAAAAGCCATTTGTGTTCATTCCCTTGAAGACTAACCTGACCTTGGTCTGCAGCTTGGGTGAGACCCCCCTGAAGACACCTGAGGCAGGTCCAGGCAGGAGATAGGGGCTCTCAATCTACAGAACTGGGCACCTGAGCTGGGTTGCTAGCACAGCCTTTGGCTTGAGGACAGGCATGGCAGCCAAGGAAGGTGTTTCACCGCATCCTTCATGTATAGACAGAAATATCTCACTGGAATGTCTGTTTACTCTTGTCGTCTTGGTCAAAAGCTGGTACAATAAGCCCATAAGCCTTTACCTGATGTGTCTAAGTAGATGAAAACACTAAAAATGAAGTCTTCCCATATGTCGTGAGTGCCTTACAGTGACAGACCTAAATGTTTATCCACATGAAAGCCCTTTCACACTCTGAGATAGTGTTAAATGGCTTCAGGGTTAGTGAAAAGTTGAGCCAGTAAGTTATTAACAGCCTGTTGGAGACACTTTTCATGCAGTCTCCCATCCTCAGCTTCCCTTATCTCTCCTGTTTCAGGTTTTTAAAGGAGGATAACATTGATTATTGTCTTTTGACTATTTCAGGTCAGGTTGGGAGCTGCAGGAACCTCAGAAACACGTTTTGTGTTGCAACACCTTGGTTGATATGGACATCTGCTGGCCTCATAGGCAGTCATGCAGCAGCTGAGCCATGTGGCATTGGATAAGAAGACATTAAATGCTATTTTAAACTCACCCAAATACCTAATTTCTTGTGCAAAGCCATTGCCTAATGAATTAGTTGTATTTAACTGCTAAAACCAAGTTTTCCTCTCAGAAGAGGTGTTCAGTGGAAGAATATAATGACTTGTGTTTTGGAGTAAGGTGCAGCCTGTTTCTTCCTCCATCCAGTCCTCTCTCTTGATCCTCAGCCCTGCACTGGCTTTATTTCATGTTTGCTAAGGAATATGCACTGGTCTGGCATTCAAAATCAGAAAAACAAAATGGTGATGGTTCTTTTCAGTAATGTTCAGAAACGTCTTATGAAAAATTTAGTCTCTGCAGGGTCATAGTCCAAATTCTTGTGAGCAATGATGTGAAAATGAAAGAGAAGGCTCCAGAGAGGCCTTATAGCCTTCCAGTACATAAAGGGGCATACAGGAAAACAGGGGAGGGACTTTTTTGTAAGAGCAAGTAGTGCCAGGACAAGGGGTAATGTCTTTAAGCTGAAAGAGGGTAGATTTACATTAGATATTAGGAAGAAGTTCTTTACCATAAGGGTTGTGAGACACTGGCACAGGTTGCCCAGAGGAACTGTGACTGCTCCATCCCTGGAAGTGTTCAAGGCCAGGTTGGATGGGAGCAACTTTGTCTGGTGGAAGCAGTTTGGAACTAGGTGATCTTTAACCAACCCAAACCACTCTGTGGTTCTATGATGATTCCATGAAAGGGGCTCAGTTTTTCCTTGTGTGCTTGGGTTAACAAAAATACCCATTGTCTGTATTTAAATTAGACCATATTTTGGTCATTCACTTCTGGAAAATGTGTAAGTAAGCTGCTATGAAGAAGCAGCTTTAAACAGCAACTACTTTGAACAAGCTGGGACAGCTTGAGGTGGGGTCCACTTTGCTTTTTTGTGTTCCACAGCTTAGTGCTGCAACTGATAGAGCTGGGGAAAGATAATCCACTGCCTGGATCATGTGCTATTGGGAGCTATGTGGAATAGAAAGCTGTGCAGGCAAGGTTGACTCTTCTCACTGCTGAACAACTCTTTCTAATATATGGGATTTTGGGACAGTGACTTCTAATAATACTCAATAGGATGTTGCTATAGTAACTATATGATGTGGTGAATAATAACATGGGCTTGAATTCAAAATGCTGGGAGCTAAGATGGGTCTGCATGTGATTTAGGACTGCTTGTGAACTTCAGCTGTGTGGGTGCTATGTTGAAGTCATTGGACTTGGAAGAAGTAGGGAAGAAGATATAAGATGCTTCTCTGAAGGGAGCTGCAGTCTTTCAGATGCAGCTGGGGGGTGGAAATGAAGGCCACCCTGCAGATTCCCCCTGCATACACCGTATTGCTCATGTTTCCATGAGGGACCCCAATGCACAGCATTTCCCTTTGATATTTAAAGCTTGCTGTAAACCGGATCTGACATTCAGCTTCAGGTCAAATTAAATTGCTTTGACCCAGAATGATTTTTATTGGTTTGGTTTTGTTTCACAAAAAAAAAAAAAAAAAATCTTTAAAAAAGTCTGTAACAGCTCATTACTTTCTCTCTTGCCAAACTGAAGAGTCTCTTTTTTGGCCAGATTCCACCCGTAGGGCTAATTTACAAGAGGCAAAATGGGGCTATCGACAGTGATGCCTACTAGAACCCCCTCCCAGGGCAGAGATGGAGTTCCTTCTCTGCTAAGGCGAATCCAGATGTGCTGTAATGGGGAAATAAATGGTATATGGGCATACCTTGCGCTCCCTATTTGACTCCTCTGCCCTTTTCCATCAAGAAATGCACCTCAATGTGTAGCCTAATTTTATATCTTAGCTCCAAGCCATTATTCTTTTTTTTTTCCTCCCATCTTCTAAGACTGTGACTAATTCCCTCCTTTCACTTACACAGGTACCTTGAGTGTATTTATAGACTATGATCCTGTTCTCCCCATCCCTTCCTCCTTCCATACAATATAAATTTATCCCTCTTATTCCCTCCTCCAGTCTGGTCCCAGGTGTCCTGCCCTCCAGTACTTCTGTCATCAGCATCTTCTGCAGTTTCTCTGCATCATCCTGTGCTTTTCCTAAGTGAAGAAAACAAACCATGAAAATACCTGGCTCCTGGTTTATCTGTGCCAGAGGACAAGCTACAGATAAATAGTGGGAGTTGTTTCTCCCTTCCCTATTCATCTCTGTGTGGGACCTTCTTTGTTTTACACTGCAGGATTGGTCCATGAGCTTTTATTTCTTTTGTTGTTTTGCCTCCTTTAGTGTCCTGCCTGGGTACTTAGTCATGCTCAATCAGCAGTGCTGCATACACATTTGCATGCTGGGCTTCTGCCCAAGGGGAATATGCTACATCCCTGAGCATAGTGTATTTATACTACCCTGGCTGGGGTTTATAATGCAAGGAATTATTTGCCACTATCTGATACTGCATGTGAAGAATTCACATATTAGTGTCTTAATTTCCTGTTATCACTTTATCTATTTACTGTTTTCCTGTACTTACATTAAGAATTGCTTACCACAGAGGACTGAATGCAAAAATACAAGAGAAAATGAAGTTCCCCACACTCACTGATTTTCCTTTGCTTCCTAGCACCAAGCATAGCCAAGAAAGCTATTGGATTTATTTATTTTAAAGCACAACCTAATGCTTAATCTTGGCCAGTAGACATGCTCTTCTAAATGCCTTCTGGCTCACTCACTGTAGTAGACTCTCAAAACGGGCTTTTCCCAGAGGACATACTGCTTCACTTGTCCTAAAGTTTTCTGGATGTCCCCTTCTATCTGAAAACACAGCAGAAAAACTGCTTGCCATATTTGCTTTTGTTCTGTAGACATTTTATTGTTTTGGCATAAACCTGTGGGTGAATCAGCAGTATCTGCAGAGGTATCTTGTCCAGAGCTTGAAATCAAAGCTGCTTTCTTCCCAGGTTTAATGTTGTATACCTGGTGTGTCTGCTGGGATGGAAGGGTCCTTGTTGGCAATCATAGCTGCAAATCTGGCAGTTATGTAGCTGTCTTCCAAAAGCAGCTCATGCTAGAGCCCGAAGCAGCGGAGCTGCTGTGGAGGTCATGTATTTATTGCATTTCCCCAAGCAGGAGCACCTCTACTGATAGCATTTGAAAATTACTTGCATAACTACTCTTTAAACACCTTCAGTTGCTTGGGTTCTAAAACCTTCCTGAGATGAATAGAACACTATTTTAGTGCTTTCTGCCTCATCTAAGGCCAGGATGGCAACAAAGTCAGAGATTTTTCAGGTTTGGAGTCTTGGATGTTTCACTGGAGGAAGGGACATTCTTTGGAGGAAAACAGATGTCCCTGTGATTGGAAAGCCAAGCTTTCATTGTGTATTTTAATAGATATCTTTCAGCAGATGTGGGTGAGGCAGTGGTGTGCAATAGCCACTCCACAAGAACGGCTTCAGCAGCACTGTATGCACATGGATGGGAGGTCAGGCAGAGCGGGAGAGCTTTCTCCAGTTACTTGACAGCTGAATTTTCCTGTGTGTCAGACACTCTGGAAAAGCTGCATGAGGCGTCATGATCTGGGTAATTAGCCCCAGCTTTTCACTTGTGAAGCCAAGCAGCAGGCTGTGCTGCTGAATGGAGAGAAGTGCCTGTCAGAGAGGTTGGTCCTGGTGCTGCTGTCAAGCTGCTGCCCCCCTCCTGCTTTAATAACACACAGTAAATCCAGCAAATGGTTGTTTTGAATCCAGGTTGCTCTGCCACAATATCGAAAGCTTTCAGTAGTACAGCCTCTGCTGTTTTTCAATCTGCAAAAGACTGTGATTTAGCCACCAGCTCTGACTGTGGGGAGCAGGGGCCCCTTGTAAACAGGAGAGGCGTGACTGCCTTGGCTTTTACCTCTTTTCTGGAAGAGTGGAGGATCAACAGCTGCCTGCTCTAGAGCAAAGCAATTGTCCCTATCCTTGCCATGCTGGCTGCAGCAGGACAGAAGAAGGCTGGAGCCAAAGATACCTGTGTCCTGGGTTTCCTTATACCAGGAAACAGTGAGTGAGTCTGCAGTGCTGCTCAGGAGGCTGCCTGTATGGTGTGCATGTATAGAGCGGAGAGTTTAATGCTGAGGGTATCCAGGAGTGAAGAGCTTGTAGGTGACACCCAAAGTGTCTGGGAAAGGTTCCAAAGAAGAGCTAGCCTGATGACCATGCCCCACACTTACCACAGAGATCCCAACCTTCAGGTTTTGCAAATGGAGAGAGGGAGAGCTGCTGAGCAAAGAAGGAGCAGGAGCTTCTGGGCTTTCACAGAGGGCAATGGCTGAACTAACCTCTGCTCCTTGAAATCATAATTGTGCCTCCACTTGGAGTATAGCCTTCAAACTTGCTGGCCGGTCTTCTTGGTGGGTATTTTTGGTGTCACATATTCACAGTCAGGAGATGGAGGGTTCTGTAGTTGTACTGGCTCTTCACTAGAGTGAAGGGTGGGATAAGTCTCTAAAAAAATCCTTCAGGGAAGTGAAGTGTCTGGGGAGATTATTTTCTGTCTTTGCTTGGATTAAACTCATCTTTTACAGAAGAGACATAGTGGCAAATAAATGAAGGAGAGACCTTGAAGGCAAGGACGCTTATAACATTAGTTATAGCACATATGGCCTGATCCTCCTTAAGCAGAAGGAGCCAGCAGGTTGATGCCGATTTATGATTGCAGTGGCTGTGCCCCACATTCTGCACTACTTTGAGAGGTTTAGCTTTTAATGTACTTCCAAAAACTTTCTGACTTTTAGATGCATTCTTAGTGCCCCCACGTAGAAATAGAGAAATCACTTATGAAATGAAATGAAACCACGTTAGTGCTTGGATCAGAGTCTGCTGCCTTGCCTGCCTCAGCAGAACCTCTTGGCTTGTTTTGGGCTTTTTTTAATCTTTTCTGATGCTGCTCATATTTCATCACTTCTCCTTGTTATTGTATATATTCTGGATCCTACTTGATGCTATAGAGGTTCTTTTCTCCTAAGGTTTCTCTTGCTGCCAATAAAGGTAGACATCAGGAGCCAGTATACTCTGGTCCTTCTGGTGGAGGTCATAGGTCATGTTGTGATGGGAATGCCTTGGGTGAAAAGAGAGTTAGATGGTGAGTTTTGAGCTCTGTCTCTGCCTGCATCAGCCTGGCACCGCTATGTCCTTTCTGACCTAAATTTTCCTGCTATCCTCTGGACATTAGATTTGATCTTGATTTGTGGCCAGAAACCCCTTGTCTTCAGATTCTAGTTTTGGGTTTTTTTGGCTGCCTGGGCTTCATACTTTCTTCCCTGGTGCCAGTTTCATGCAGGTGTAACTAGTGCCTTTGGTGGAGTCCCTCCTGAATTACCCCGGCCCTCAGGGCCCTCTCCCTGAATTACCACGCCTGGCGCATCACTGTTATGCCTTGCCACAGAATTCATTTTCCTTTTGAGAGCCCTCAGTGATTTCAGCTGAACTATCACTGCAGTTGTTGCTCTGTCTTCCTGGAAGATTCATGCCGCTGGAGTGGCTCCAGCCTTCTGGGGTGGGAAGCCAGGTGCTAGACAACCTTCCTTCCTCTTTTTCCTCATTTTTTAACGGCTGGATTTCCATGAGATGTTGCAGTCAGGTATGAGTGGCATTGAGAAAACTCAGCAGTCCCTCCAGATGTGTGTCAGACTTGTATTTTGGCAAAAGCCTTTCTCCAACACTCGCTTTTACCTCCCCATGGGAGAGCCTGAAGCTGTAGGGCAACAATTTCTGTCCTGGGTTTATTGCAGCATCAAAAGCAGCTGGTATTGGCATTTCTTTCTTTTCCAGGCTGAGTATGAATCTGAAGCCACATGGCTGTGGACTGGCTTACAGCTAACATGAGCAGTTTAATTTATAAGTAACTGGGACCCAGCAAAGGTTGGGCTGGATGGGCAGAGGTGCCTGTGACGCTGCCCCAGGATGGAGGCTGGGCCAGGGAAGAAGGTGTTTCTGTAGGGGGTATTGAAAGACAACCTGGTCTGAGTTTGGAGAGTGACTGACTGCTCTGTAGAAGTCTGGGGATAAAAACTGTGAAGAGCTGAAGTTCCTAAATCACATTTGAAATGGGATTTAGGTGTTTTAGAACTTAAAGACAAATAAGACTTAGTCAAACACATCCAGATTTTGTGAGATACTTTGGTGTCTAAAGGGAGTTGGGCCCCACTTCAAGTCATTGAAAAGCATGATTTAGGTACTAATTTACTTAGTACTTGGAGTATTTTTGTCGTGCGACTTGGTGGAGTTTGATCATTCCAGGAGAAATGTGACTACAGTGGAATAAGAATGAATTATTCTCTTAAGAGGGATTTAATTATCCATAGCAAGTGCATTTGATATTTTAGGCATTACCTTAGTGTTGCTGAACACTACTGACCAGTCATGCCACTCCTATCACTAGAGTGAAATCTACTTTTTTTTTCTGAACCAGATTTTTGTTAAAACTTACTACATGATTCTTTGTATCCTTTTCTAATAATTATTAAAATCTACTGCAGCTGCATTTCTAGGAGCATTTGAAACTTTATACACATGTTAAACAGTTCTTGTGCTCTTCACAGGGTCCTTTATTGAAGTTCCTCACTTTTCATGCTATGTAGTGTAGTGTGTGGAGGACTGTCCGACCTTATACCAGGGTTTTGCTACCAGGTCAAACTGGAGCTCTCTGCGATCATTTATTGAAGCGTAAAGCTTGGGGAGCACATAGGGTATGAACAGCTGAATCATTTACTATGGATTCACTTTGTACCCTGGCTGGTTGGCTTTGGGGAACCTGCTGAGCATCCCTTGTCAGTTGCTGTGAGCTCTGTGGATGTCCGTGGGAGCCAAGAATATTCAGCATCACCAAACAAGCTCTGCTCCTCTGTTTGACTTGGCTTGGCCTGAGATGCACCAGGCACCCACAGTGCCTACTCAGCAGCAGCAAAAAGGTGGGTGGTGGTATCTTTTTGGAGCTGTGGTGTCAGGGAGACAATAGCTGTTGTGGTGCAGACTCCAAGACAAAAAAAAATGATGCCTTTAATGGCCTGATAGGATGATGGTGCCGGCAGCACAGCGTGTCCTGTGTTCCCCAGGGTGGATCCGTCTTAATCTTATTAAAAGCTTATCAGTGTTCCCTACACATCCCTCCATCAGACAGGGCTGTAGCACTTGCAGCTGAGCCAGGTCCTGATGATCCACGCCTGCCCAGTTTTTGGAAGAAATTAGATGTTGGCTGGGGCAACAAAAGAAATCTTTAGGCAGGATCTTGGGAAACCACAGCAAAGAACCAGATTTGGGTAACATGATGGTGACCCAAAACAACTGCTGGGGGCAGTGTGTCAACCCCCCAGCCTGAAGCTCCCAAAAGTGTTAGGTCCTCCAGGAGCTGGATGCTGAAAGCAATTTGTCTTCCCCCCCCAGCCTCTGTACTTACAAGCAGATGGTGAGCTGACAAAGGATGCTCATCCTCAGCAGCCAAGGTTTTATGGGGGCTGGGATCCCAGCTGACCCCTGTGTATATTTAACACACAGAGGACTGAAATAGGGGAGCCCTGGAGCTTGAAGCTGCAGTGCCTGCTTTCATTAGACAGCTAAAGCACCAGGGATGAAGGCTGTTGTAACTCATACCCTCTGCAAATTGACCCAGAGGAGGGGTTTTTACATGCGTCAAAGCATGTCATTAACTTGTTTGAGTTTGGAACTTGCTTTCCATCTCAGGAGGGATGAATCAGAAGTCACTCCACTGAAGTTAATGAAGTGACAACCACAGTGTCAAGAGAATTAAGCCTGTTTTTTCCACCTAGTCCTTTTGCCCTCCTACCTGTGCAGGAGAGAGCAACTGCCTCTTTGCATAGCAGAGTTTCTTCTGGCTGCTGTGGATCTCGAGAAGGATGAATAACTTGCACAGCTGATGCACTGACTCACTCCTGACCCCAGGAGCTAAGGCACAGAACTATAAGCTGCTGAGGCAGTAGGAAGCAGCCTTCTTGCTGCTCTGAGTTTCCCCAACATGTTCAGGGCCCATGCAAAGAACCAAGAGGAAGTAATAATAGAAGCACGTATCCTTCCAATACATCCAGTTTTCTTATAGCATTTATTGTGCCAATGAATCCCAAAATGACTTTTGGAGTATGGCCATTCATGTTTGTGAATGCTGTGACTTGCAGAGCTGTGCCTTCCACAGTCAGGGTCATGAGAGCTCCGAAGGAAAAGAAGTTGCTAACCTGTAAAGTGGGTTTGCAAATCCCGAGATAAAACAAAGAGCACCATCTCCTGGCAGCTGGGGATAGCTGGCACTGCTGCCAGGGATGCGTGCCCAGCGCAGTTCTCTTGCAACCAGCTTGCTCCTCTCTGCAGCTGACCTATGGCATCTGGAGATAGGATAACTCATGACTGACAGCTGGCCCTGGCTATTGAGAAAGGCTAACCCAAGGCAGACTGAGAACTGTCTTAGTGGTGCTACCTGCGGCACGGTGATGCCTGCATGTGGCATGAGGGTTCTCAGCTGTTTGGGTTTCAAGCTCTACTTGAGTTGACACACAAGTGCTGGAATCCTTTTGAGGTTTATATGGCTATTGGAGTGTCCTGGGTTAGAAAATTCATGGAGAAACGTCTTGTGAAATTGAGAGCATGGCTCCCAAGTGGTACAGTCAAATATCCCTGGGGTTCGCCAGCCTACTTCAAAGCATCGTGTGATTTGGCATGGGGCTGAGAGATGACTCTGCTACTCATGCAAGCAGCCTTAATCACTGCTGGGACTGGTATTAGCAAAGGACAGATGGAAATCTGTGGAGCTTTCCTGAGATTTCAGTTGGACTTGAAACCAAGCAGAGAGGAAGAGACAGCTTGGTCTCTATTGAAGAAAACAGGGTGTGCTTTGAATTTGGAGATAGACTTGGGAGTGCTCGTCCATCTGGGTACTGTAAAGAGACGTCAAAAAGTGACAAAACACTGAACATATGGATAAAGATGTATATGACTATATATGAGAAAACAGTAGAGCACTATTATATGAGTTTTAAAAAGGAAGATAACTGAATTAGGAAACAAAAAAGAAACAATGCGATATTGTGTAGCAGGGTCAAAAGAATAGGAAAAAGTCTTTTGCTTCTTTTCTCCTTTTTAAGGATGGGTTGGGAATAAAGAAAAGCCAAAGTCAAGCACAGGCTTTTTGCTAGTGGCTGGTGACAAAATTCACAATTTATGTCAGAAAAGACAGGACTGTTCAATAGCTACTTTTGTTGTGTATTTGGAAGAAAGCAGGAAGATGCATCTATCTAATGGTCACGGATGAAGGATAAAAATGAAGGAGTGACTGGAAAGAAAGCTGCTGATGTTGGGCAGGGAAACATGGACTGAGCTGGTCATCAGAGAGAACCCTGAGCTGTGGTTTGACTTTCTGATACAGATGTTTCAGTGGTGGCAAGGTCTGGGCAATGAGATTGTCGTGCATCACTGTCAGGTGCAAAGGGACACAGTAATGGCTCTTTGTATTGAAAGAGTCAGCCTTCCTAGAAATCAGGTTTCCCTAGGTGAGAGAGTAATTATAAAATAGAAAGCTTGGCAAAGCACTCAATCTTCCTTGAGTCTTCAAGACAACCTAGGGTATCTTTTTAAGAGTCAGGCTTTAGTCTCAGTGCTGAAAGTAAGTCACTGCCTATCCCTGAGCTCTGCAGTGCCTTCAGGAGTCTTGGATCAGAGCAAAGTTGCTGTGCTGGAAAATGCTTGTCACTCAGTTTTGGCCTCTTTGTTATCTAGAATCTCTGGATGACATCGAAAGGGCTGAGCTACTGGCAGTGACATGTGGCCTGGGGAGACCTTCTAGCATCATTTGGGGCCAGGCAAACAAGAGTACTTTCCTTTTTTATGGGGCTTTGCTTGTTATTATCTCTAGTTCATAAATTACCACAGGGCAGAGACTGTCTGAACAGGACAAGGTGGACCTTGTTGCCAGGAGACTGTGATCTGCATGAATATGGTAGGGAGGTGGGGACGCCCTGCTTTTGGGAGCTAGCAGCCCTGCAGCACTTGTAATGACTCCCGAGGCTCAATATCCAAAGCAGAAGTCAGGGCCAACTATTTAAAAGACTTACAGGAATTTGCTGGAACCGGCTTTCTCACACTATTCTGCTTTTGTCTGTAAAGGTGGCTGAAACCTTGATTCCTCCCATTGCAACCAAAGATCCTTCCTCTCAGCGCAGCTCTAGGCTGTAAAAACAGCATAATTTAATTAAAGATTAGTTCTCCCCCCTCTTGAAAATTAATAATTCTGATTGACTCACTGACAGACGATAAATACTGAACCTCGCATTGCAGGGTTGCCAGCTGTTCTGCAGAACTGAAATGTCACGTCCTTCTCTGTCAGTCTGTCTGTGCCCTTGAAGGTTGCTAGAGTTGCATGCAAAGATTAAGAAGGGCAGGTTAACACAGAAACTGATTATTTTATTGAAAATTGAACAAAATATTCTGACGTGTTCAATTTTAAGAAGACTGAGCGTATTGTAGTTGGGGGAAAATCGGTTTATTTCAATTAGATCTTTCTTTTATTGCCTTCAGATAACTTTTTGTTTCCTCTTGCATTGATCCAAATTGGGCTTCAGCTGCCTTTCTTAAATTAAGAGTTACTCTCCATGAAACCAATGATTTCTAAATTATTTCCTGTGTAAATTGCTAAATAGCTCTAAATCCAGTGCTGTAGGAGACGATTTCTGGAGCATTCACTTACTCATTCTGAGGAAACAAACCAGTCATTTTCAATTTATTTTTTTTCTTTACAGTTGAAAACACATGTAACTTGCTGAGCATCTCAGCTGTGCTCAAATGATTGGATCAGACCCATTACTTCTTAGCTGGTCGCAGGAAGCGGAATTATTTCCCGAGGGCTTATGTTACAAGAAAGCATGACTGCTGCTCTCAGGCACTGAATAGCTTTGCTTTACCTGAATTGGCAGGCAAGTTTTTGGGCATGTTTGGGGAAATCCAGATTAAAAAAAGCAGCCCTTTGTAACAAGGGTGAATTCAAATCTGATACCGCCATCTATTACCAGTGCTATTCAAGGCTTCTCCTTCCCACGGATATTGAACTAAATAAACTCCAAGTCAGGGAGGGCATTGCTTAATCACCAGGCTCTGAATACACTATTCTTCAACAAAAATCTGTTCAGCTATTATAGGTTTCCATGTCTTTAATAGCCAGCTTAATAGCTGATAGATTCACACTTCCCAAATAAAATGCAGTTTTACCAATGGCTTTAAATCATTCCCTGTGGAAAGAGAGACTTGAATTAAATCCTGGTAATTAGGTAATTTCATCTGTCTTCAGTGCTCTTGACTCTGCGGCTGCCTTGAGAGTTGGGATCCCTCTGTATCCTGCTAATGGGAACCCTCTCTCTGCTCACATATGCGCATGGACATGCTTCCACACCCTTTAACTCTTTGTCTTCCTCCTGAACCCCAGTAAGAAATGCATTTTCTGGTTTCACTGTTATTTGCAAAACCACTGCAGAAAAATAAAGGTTTATGGTCAACAGTAAGTCCATTTTAAATGAGCTCTTGTGTTAACATCTGCTACAGAACTGGATTTGTTCTATATGAAAATGTGATGTTTCTGTTAATGACTATTTCAGGGTTATTTTTCTTTCTGCCGATGAATATCTTAAAGAATAAGACAATATCTTCCCAGGCTCTCTCTATCACAGTGGCTCTTCTGAGAGCTCTCTTGGCGTGTGATAACTTCTGCTATGAAGCACCTGACACAAATGCATTAGAAACCCTTACACTGATATATTGATCAGCATTACTAAGTGCTGCAAATGCATGTGCATCTGGCTCACATATACTATGGACAAAGCAGAAATTGAAGCTGCAAACAGCATCTATGAATATTGGTTTGACAGCAACTTTAATCTCTTTTAGACTCTGTCTGTGCCCCCCTTTTGCTAGCAATAGTGAGATGTTTGTAGAAGCGTATTTTTGTTCACTGATGGTGATGTGATGTTGTATTTTTCAGGAGCGCTTACAGCAGAAACTATAGCACAGCCATCTTGAGCTGGTCCAGAGCCACTCAGAATCGTTGGGACTTTTCTAGTGATTTCAGTGGGCTTTGGATGAGGACCAGTAGGCACCGAGGAATCATCTAATGAAAGAGCAGCCCCAAACACCCATGGTTTAGACAGCTACTCACCCAGAACAAATAGTAAATTAAGAACAGCAGATACTGGCAGCAACAGGCATGAAAAGTACGTGGTCAGCAATTCACAGCCTGAAATGTATTGGCATAAACAATGCATCAGGTAATTCCAGCTAACCAACACATTTGTGAAAATCCGAGCCTCTTTATGGACAATTTTCAAAAAAGGCAACTTCAGCAAGAAAAATATTTGCAAGAGAAAGAACCGCTCCCTTTTTGCTTACTGATCATTGAGAAAGGTTTTTTGGGTATGATCCTTGTGAGGCACTGGGTGACCTCAGGTAGGACCGGATGTGGGTGCTGGACAGCCCAGCTTAGCCCTTATTCTCCTTTATTTCACTGTGGTTTTCTGCTTAGGCTCCATTCTCACGTAGCTTTGCTAATGAGACTGAGTCATTTGGATGAGAGCTGCCTGCAGTGAGTTACAAAAGGAGCTTGCAGCCCTGAATGATCTGGCAGGAAAATAGAAGGTGAAATTTAGAGTACGTAAATGTAAAGCTACACAGACAGAGAGGAAAAAGAGTCCCAAATTCACATGCATAGGAAAAATCTCTGCACTGACCCTTACTGCTGTGAAACAAGATCTTGCCTTGAACATAAGTATTTCTGTTTTAAGTTCTGTGCAGTGCTCTGTAGCAGAGGGAAGAGCAAACTGAAGTCTGGGAATGTTAGCAATGGTGATGATAATTTTTCACCTGCTAGCTACAGCACCCCTTGCCCTGTGCTCTTGTATAGGAAAAGCAGCTGAAATCCCTACGTATAAATGCCATGGGCTGTCAGCATTGTGTGCAGTAGCAGATTGGTGGTAAGGGCTGGAGGGGGACCGGCAACAGTCAAAGTCAGTGAGGATGGACCCACAGGAGCAGGTAGCGTAGGCAGGCTGAAAAGCAAGGGACGGCACTTTTGGGTTGCTTTTTCCTTATGCTACTAGGATTCTTTTGTAAAAGAAGCCTGTTGTTCCTACCCTGAAGGCTCAGGGAAGAGAAGTTGTTTGCATGTCATCATAGCACTGAGTGATACATAAAATACAGTGAGCGAGGTCATTATTCCTTTGCACAGGGCTTGTGCTTTGCATGTCAAACCCAGTGAGGCTGCGCAGTAAAATAAAACCTGTAGTTACACACTGGACAGCTTGGGGGGGGGGGGGGGAATTGCTTCAGGGTTCACTAAATGAGCTGCATGTACTTAATGCATGGATGGCTGTGGAGAAAAAACAGTTGCAATGGTATTTAGAGATGGTATCGTTACGTATGTGCAAGGAGAAAGAAAATAACGAAGTGCAAGTAGCTCTGGAGCTTTCATGCTGACATCACCCAGTTTCTGGCTTTGCAGCAGCAGCATATATCCCTTTAATGTTACTGTTCAGTTTGCACTGTGCATTCAAGCCCTGGACATGGCACACATGGAGCATGTCAGGAGCCCCACATTCCTTGCAGGGTGAGAGAAAGCCAGCCAGCCTCTGTGATGCAACATGCATCTGCGCTCAAGCAGTTAACAGGCTACCGCCCTCCTAAAGCTCCTACAGGCATTAGCTCTGTTCCTCTACATCCCTGTTCCCTCAGCCCTTATCAAATTTATCTTCCCACCTCCCGCCTCCCTCATGGGGGATCTCGCTGTTCCTGTTGTTGAGCTGTGCTTTATATTAATGCTGCAAATAGAGAGTGGCCCTTGTTTGTAATTTAATTAGCATCATCCCCAGGAACTTAAAGCTTGACAAAGGGAATTAGAGGCAGTGAATGAAAATGATGCACGGGTATGGATAGAGGTTTAACCACTTTCATGCTGGCATGCTTTGTAGATGATGCACAGAGGATACAGCTTTTTGGGCATGTGGAAATAACTAAATGAGGCTGTTTAGTCTCTGCCCTGGTATTTCACAAATTTAGGGGGGTTACTCTTAAAAGAGAAAATGAAATCTAAAGCTGCCTACAAACTTTTCTGACCATCGGATTTATTTTCTTTAAAGTTTCCTTAGGTTGAAACTGTTCAATTTCTCTGCATTAAAAACAAACAAAAAACCCAAACCAACCCTTTTTAGCTCTAGATTTGCTTTGTATTGGACATTAGATTTTTATTTTTTTGTAAGGATATTTGATGGTGAGCTCCTGAGTTGGATCGTGAGGGAGGTTGTGGGATTGCCACTGGAGATTTTTATACACAGGCTGGATAAATCTTGGCCAGGAGTTCTTAGCACCTATCAGCATTGTTATAACTATTTTAAGATACAATAGCAGCTGGAAGTCTCAGTCAGAGAAGGCTCAATCTGGCAGATGTGCCACTATTGCCCAAAGGTATAGTAATAGGCAGTCCCAAAGAGCTGGCAAGCAAAGCTAAGCTTGGTGAACAAACTGAATCTGAAATCAGCGGGGAGTGAGTACAGCTTTGCAGAAAGATTGATGCATGCAGGCACTTGTCTCTTCACTGTGCATCGTTTTTGTGTCTTTGCTTTAGGTGTCACAGGCTCCTCACACCTCTTTGACTACGGTTCCACTGCCAACGGGGGTGACAGCTCCTTCTACACCTCTCTGATCTCGGACGTCCACTACACCACCCCACGGGACTCCACCTATTACATGGGCATTTATCAGCAGGAAAACAGCCCCATTCCCTGCTCAGGCAGCACAGAGGGGTTTAATGCACTGGGGCATCCTGTTCAAGATGTGACTGGGTTTGAGTCCCGCAGTTTATTTAGCTCAGATTCGGGAATAGAGATGACTCCTGCAGAGTCTACTGAAGTTGATAAAACCTTAGCAGATCCAATGAAAGTAGAAGCTTATAAATACATGGACATAAGTAGATCAGAAGAAATAAAGTACCAAGAAAAACATGAGCCTGAGTCAGAAGACGAGAGCCCAGACCTTATTGATAAGTACCAGGGGATATCCACCAGATCCAGCCACACTGCTGAACCTCAGCGACCGGCTTCAGAGAGCATGAAGGAAACCAAAGAGCAAGATCAGCTTGAAGACACAAGGTCTGGAGATCAGCACAGTGCCTCTGACATAACAGCCCCCATCAAGATCACGTTGACCAAGATAGAAAGTTCTGGGGATGCTGTCAGCAAAGAGTCAAGCCCAGCTCAGCCGGAGGCTGGCCTGAAGCCAAGCCATGAGGTGGTACCAACAGTAACAGTGTCGGAGCCAGAAGATGACAGCCCCGGGTCCGTCACACCACCGTCTTCTGGCACCGGTAATGTTGGTGCACGGCACTGGTTATTTTTGTATTCAGAGAGTGGCTGCAATTGTAGCCCTGCGTCCTGGAGAATTACTATGGGTTTGTGGGGTGGGTCTAAGTGGGTATGAGCAGACATTAACGGGTATCCATATCTGGAGGCTTTTCTGCTCTGCTCAAGCATCAGTTACATTGCCAAACTGAAGTGGGGTTCAATCTGTGCTGCCTATCACTAACACCCTGCTCAGGGTGGGCTGCCCTTTCTCTGTGAGAAGAGGGGAAGACAGGGCTGGGGATCTACAGAAGTAAGTTGAAAAGAGCTGCTCAGGAGCATGGCTGGGGTCAGATACAGGCTTGCTGAACCTGGTCCCCAAGGGGATTTCTCCTTACGAGGAAGTTGTGAGCTGGTGTGTGTCATTTGCGGTATTGTCAGCCAGGCAACAGTTTGGGTTGGATCATGGTGATTTTGGAGTCACCATGGCTGGCCATGCTCCCCAGAGGAAATGAGATGTGTGGAACCAGGGCACTGCAAACATCTGGGTTCGTATTTTAAATATTAATGGCTGTTTTAACACCTTTTTGCTCTTGCAGAGTATAAGGTTAAATTGTTAAAAGTAAGAGCTGTTTTCAAGTGAAAGCGCTGCTTTTAAAAAGTGCTGAGGGAAATGCTGTCACTTTATTTACAAAGAGGACTGGAGGACCAAAGGGCCGGTCTTTTTTAAAGGCTCCTGATTTCTGTTGGGGGGACATTAAAATCCCATGTTTATACATTTCCTTATTGCCTGATTACTGCAGTAGTACTTAATACCTATTCCTCATTTTCCCTCTTGCACACTGCTAAAATACAAAAGCAGTGTAGTGTTTTAAAAAGGAATAAAGTTCTGTGACAGGGAAAAGAATTTTCAGGCTTAAAACTAAATTTCAGTGTCCTGGAACCCTAACCCTTTGTCAAGGAACATCTGACAATGAACATTCCCAAGCTGAAATTTCCATTGCTTTGATGGCATCTAGAAGCATTTAAAAATCATCTGGAATTTCCTTAAAGTTCCAGTTTGGGATTTCCACCTGCACTAATACCCACCCCTTAGAGAAATACCTAGATCCCACCCAAAACTGAGTATGCATTTGTACACTTTCACACGCAAAGAAAAGAGTTAGAGTTCACCGCAGCTGTGAGTTTATCCTGCCTGCATCAGCCAGAAACTTTAGAATCCCATTTTTCTTCTTCTATTTGACTGGGTGATATCACATGCTACTTCAGAGATGTGCCCTTTTTTTAGATTTACACTTTTTGCACTGCAAGGTAATTAAGAACTTCAGGCACTAATTGTTATTTATTCAGTCTTCAGTGACTGTTCAAGGCTGCCATTGTGACACTTGATAACCGTATTTCATCAAAGTAGCTGAACAGTGCGTGGCTGAGCCTCACAGCTGCTGCCTGACTGGGAGGCACTGGAGTGGCTGGCGTTATTGCCAGCACAGAAATGTACCTGTCCATGGCCAAAGCTGATCCGCAGCACTGCCCAAGCAGAGTCCCACTGCCTTGCCTTCGGGTGCTGGAAAGCCAGAATCACTACTGAGCCTACTGTGTTAAGGAAAGAAGCAGGCAGTTTCTTTTAGGGGCTGGCTCCTGCAGAGTGTTTTCTCTGGATTTCCCCCCTTTCCTGCAGCCAGGGACATGCAGCGCCCAGACTCTGTGCTCGTAACTGAGGAAGAAATGTAAAACCTACCACTGGGTAGAAAACCACTGTTTCTACTCAGTGACCCAGCAAAGCTGTCGCTCCTAGGCACCCCTCAAGTATTCTGGCAAAGCCCCTGATTCCCACCTGCCTGGATCAGGACTTTTAAAAAAGGTTTACTTTCAGTTACTGGCAGTCATCTTTCTGGGGAAGGAGGACGCGGTCTGTTTATACGCTGTGCTGGCGCTGAAAGGCGGTGAGCATTTATATGCTTTCCCCGTGCCAGTGGTAGATGTGACACCCTGCTGCTGGCCACAAAGGACTTTGTTTGCAAGGTAAATGCCATGGCTGAGAGTTACAAACGGCCAGCTAGGGCAGGAGCGGGGTGAAGCCGAGGGACGGCGCGTTGCTGCGCTACAAGGGCTGGCAGTCACATGCCTGTTCGGATGCCTGCCGGATTAAGTCATTGCTCAGGGAGAAACGCTCACACAGGGGAATGCAGGAGAGTGGCGCAGCTCACGCAGGCTTCTTGCAGCCGGAGGAAAAGGGTGCACAGGCTCCTGCTCAGCACAGCCAATGCAACAGAAGCTTAACCAGCGTCCATGCAGTAGTGCGTCGGAACAGTCCCAAACACCTTCATCCTGACTATGGCCATACCATGGGTTGCATAAGGGATGTGTTACAGGAGAGATGTTTTGTTGGAGGAGCTGCAGACATGGCAACAATACGTGCTCAAAATTACCGATGATTCGTACTGCGGACACTCAAACCAGAACTGCTTGAAGGGATATGGGGAGGTTGTTTTTCTTGCCCATTTCCCGGCAGAGCATCATTGCTTGGGTGCTACAATTAAAATCTTCCCCTTTATCTGATTCATCTTGGGGAAAGCATGTGACCAGGAAGAAATCACGCTATTGCCATGAGAAATTAAGTCAGGATATATTCAGAAATAGTGGGTTTTGTCCCAGGCCAGGTCTGATAAAATCTCTTTCCCACCCCCTGTTGTAGAGGAGCTTCCAGAGGTGGTCAATGTTGCTGAGTGAGCCTAGGGGGGCTCATGCCAGTGGCTGCACCTGAAGCAGAGTTGGGCTGAAGACAAATACCACTGGGAACAAGCACAGGTCAGCTCAGGGATCCCACCTGCAACCGAGGGGGTAGAAAACTTACCCCTGATGGCATCCCCAGACGTGGATACAGGCTGCGTGCTGCATGGGCCTCCTCACCAGTATCAGCAAAAGGAAACCTGGGGGTCTCTCTTTCTGATGGCTTTCTTGAACTTCCACCACCTGCATTGCCACTTAGTGACCTCTGTCACATTAATAATGATATAAAATTAGTGAATGAGCACTTTGCTCAGAGGACAGATTTCCATGTGTGCTTGATGGCTGTTTCAACAACACCGGGGAATTCAGCCCTTCTTCCCCTCAGCAGGAAGAGTCTTGCATGTGGATGGCAGAGATCTCTGGGTCAGTGACTTGGAGGGTGGAAATCAGGAGGCAATGGCAGCCGGGTGCTGGCTGGAGATAGGGTGCACACTGCTGCTGTGGTCCCCCTTGGCATAGACGGGCTGAGGTGGCCTGGCTGGCCTTGCTGCTGGTGCTGCAGGGGCATCTGTGCTGGCTGGTGCTCTGTGAATGGTCAAGGGAAACCTTCACCCACGCACTAATGCAGGACAGTGTCTCATGCTGTCTCCATTGCCTCATGTTGTGAATGTTTTACATGCAATTTTGCTTTATTTGTTATTTCATTACAAAATCCTACAGGGTAAAATGATGCACAGGCAGATCAGGTAGAAATTCTGATGCTAGGTTCACTTCTAGTAGAGGATGTTGTCTCCTTGCTAAACCTGGGTGACCAGCCAGCCTTCTCAATGGTTCATTTTTAGTATCTATCTTCTTCCAGTGTGAGCCACAAAATGCAGAGGAGTTTTTTTGTTTCAAATTTTGGATGACAACTTGGTCAGTTATTATTTTGGTTAACATAGTTCTCAATGTTATAAAGAATTAAGGCAAAAATATGAGTTTCAGTCTTGGACCTAATTGAGATAAAATCAAACAGAAAATTCACCACCTGCTCCCCTGAAAAAAGAAAAAATCTGTGGCAAAAATCTGACCTGAAACTTTCCATACCTGAAAGTCAAAGTTTGACAAAGCTACTACACATAGCTTGTTATGACCAGAGGTATCAGAAACTCACCAGCCCTGTTGTGTGAGTTTGTCCTCGGAACAGACCTGTATCTGTTGGTGACAGTCAGATACTGTCATGTGTGGCCTGAGCCCATGCTCCTCATGGTGGGTGGTTTTCCTGGTGAAAACCATACTGCTGAGCCACTGGCCAAGCACTGAGCAGCACTGCCTTGTGCTCCAGCTGTTTCCTCAGTAAATGATACTAATGATACCTCTTTTGTAAGAAGTATGTGCGCGGGAAATGCTCTGTAAGGATGAGCTGTTATTACTGTTAGTCATCCCAGATGGGGAGACTTTCTGCCTGTGTTACCAGCCCTGCAAGAGGGATCTGTGCTGGCATGAAATCTATTGTGTTTGTTGCCTAAGCAGCCAGAAAATCTCACTCTTAACATTTTCCTTCCTTTTTTTCCTCTTCCTTTCTGGGTGGCAGAACCATCCGGCTCAGAGTCTCAGGGCAAAGGCAGCCTGTCAGAGGATGAACTCATCAGTGCCATCAAGGAAGCAAAAAGCTTTTCCTTTGAGACCCCAGAAACGCAGCAGTCACCAGCCCTTTCCAGTGAGAAGAGAGACCAGCGGGTCAAACCTGGGCGCCCTACTGCCTCCTCAACCCTGGATAATGAAGCCAGCAGCGCTGAATCAGGGGACTCTGAGATTGAGCTGGTCTCCGAGGACCCACTGGCTGCTGAGGAGGTGCTGCACTCCAACTACATGACCTTCAGCCATATTGGAGGGCCCCCTCCATCACCTGCCTCCCCCTCCATCCAGTACAGCATCCTACGGGAAGAGCGGGAGGCCGAGCTCGACAGCGAGCTCATCATTGAGTCCTGCGATGCCTCATCGGCCTCTGAAGAGAGCCCAAAGAGGGAGCAGGACTCCCCTGTGATGAAGCCCATGGACATTATCAAGGAAGAGAACAGTTCACGCACTGACACCTCAGACCATGAAGCAAGTAAAATGACAGAGAGCAGAATGAACAGAGAAAACCTGGCAGAGTCCATGTCCTATCCGAAATGCTCCTTTGTTGCACCAAAAGTAAGTGCTGAAGCCCCAGCCTCTGCCATCAGCACTGAGGAGCTGAAGGAAAGAATAATCCTGAAGAAACCCATTGAAGAAACTGTTGTTAGCCAAAGTAAAGTGTCTTCTAAGGACTCTGGAAAAAGAAGTCTCTTGGCTTCACCCCTACTGCCGTTTTTAAATAAGCAGAAAGGTAAATGCAGATGTTTATGCTGTTCTTTGCAGTGCTGATAAGAAGTGGGAGGAGGGAGGAGTGGCTGTTCCTTGCAGGGCAGATGTTAGTAGTGCAGAGCAGGAGGAGCTGCTGTCACTAAATAACCTCAGCTCAAAGCTGGTCACGCCTATGACAATGCACGTACGATCACACCTTCCTATCATCATCTTTTTCTCCTTCGCCTTTTATTGTTTTGGGAAAACAATGAAAGATACCAGCAACAATAATTTTTAGGCTTAAACATATAGGTACTGGATCAAGCAGGAACCCCACTAGTATAAGGCTTGTTTATACATCAGGCATCTGGAGGACAAAGAGCAACAAATTACTGTTTCCTTTGAAATACCTGCCTTGCCCCAGGAAAAGGGTGCAACCAGGGAGGTGGTCCTGTCCCTCCCAGAAATGTAAGGATAATGTCTTAAGAAAGATTTATAGGAGAGGGGTTGAGCTTGGTGGGTCTGGGTGTTTCTGAAGCTGGTGCAGCTTGAATGATCCTCTCACAGTGGCTGACACCATCCATCCTGAATAATGAGGGGTTTGTATACAATTCTGGGCTAGTGCAGGGTGGTGAGTGGCTTGGGCATGCTCATCCCAGCTCTGTGTGCCTTGTGGGGGCATCTTCTGTGCCGCTCTGAACACCCTTTCCCTAATCTAGCTCTGGGAGAAGGAAGGCAGGACACTTCCCAGGTACGCAGGTGTGCTCAAGGGCACTTGTCTAATAGGGTCCAATAAGATCTAACAGGATCCATTAAAAGCCAGTGTAGAGCCAGACAGGTCTGGGCTTGCTGTGCCAGGCACTGGCACTGGACCCACCAAACCTCTAGAGGCACTACCAGCTTTTGGTCTGAACTAAACCCTGAGGACCAAGGGGTAGCACACAGTCACTGCGCACTGACACTGCCAGCGTCCCTGCAGCCTGTGACCAGTTTAGTTCAAAAGGCACAGAAGAGGAAAAGGCATTTTATTCTTTGCAAGATGCAGTTCTAATAGCCAGGACCTTTGTGTGCCTCTGGCTTTGTAGGCTGATGTGAGAGAGGGAGGGACAGTGGGGCTGCCCCATGCCTGCCCCACTCCTGCTCTGCCATCTCTCCAGGCTGGGCTGGGAGGCAGTGGCTGTCCACAGCTCTAGTGTCAGATGTTGTTTTGCAATTCAGAGAGCTGCTGCTTCCTTGAAAACAGCTGGCTAGAGGTAGAGGGGGGGCAAACCCCAGCCTGGCTGCCTAGAGAGCATCTTCCTCTGTCCGCATTTGTGCATTTGACCACATGACGGCCTGGAGATGTGGCAGACATGTTTAAGTGGCACACTTTTGCAACTGATTTATCTAGTGCTGTGAACCCAAGCGTGTAACTCTAGTAAGGAAACAGCCTGATCTTGCACAATGTGCTGAGGACTGCAAGATCTGTAGGGCAATGTAAGATGTTAGTACTGATATTCTTAGTGGTAATTACATCAATAGTCTGAATAAGAAATGTGAGTAAATGCTTTTAAGTACGTTTTCCTGACAGATTCTCAGAGCTCACAATGTCATGCTGCCCATCTCTTAGCTTGCTCATAATTAGAATGAGTTCTAACCATCTCCTTCTCCCTTCCCAAATGTATTAATTGGCTTGGTGGGACCAGACCATCTCCATGGGTCCTCCCAGCCTCCATCAGCCTGGAGCTACATTGACTAGCAGGGAAGTGATGTGGCAGAGCACAGACAGGGCCTTCATAGCATGAACTTGAGGTCTTGGTAGAGCTTTTCGTCACAGCATCATGTGTGTCATATGCCAACTCAGATGCACCTGGCAGGCATTTGTTATGGGCCACACTCAGCCAAAGTGATGAGAAAAGAGGGAGATGTAGCAGTGCCACACAATGGAGGTACAGAAGAACAGTGTCAGCCAGACTGAGAACATTGTCGTCATTCATTAACTGAGAATTATCTTAATTATAGTTATCTTTCATTAAGAGAATAGCAACAAGGTGTGACTACGTACTTGTTAGAAGACAGGAAACAGAAAAACCTTCATTATTTCCTGTTACCTCCTTGTTGCAGGTCACCTCCAAATTGTTGCGCTACCACTGCACATCCTTGTCAAACTAGATGGTCCTAGTGAGGGTCATAGAGCACAGGTGGGGACTAACCCCATATGGCCATGGCAAGTCCCTCCTGACTTCAGGTCAGTGCTAGTCCAGCATTTCCGGAGGTTCAAGGAAACTGATAGCCGAAGTGAAACTGCTCAACAGCCTGGCTGTGCTTTTAACACCTATGTGTAAATCTTTCTGTGTCTGCTGGCCAGTGCATAGCCAGCTTTGTATAACTTTAAAAAGTCAGCCATCAGCTTCACATACCAGTGTTAACTATTTCACAGCTTTCGTTCCACCAAGTAGTTTTTCACTCATATCCATGGCATTAAATATACTTTGCATGTCTCATCAGAAGAGTTTGCCCTGGCATGGCAAGAAAAACCTTGATTTTAAGTGCACACTCCAGGAAACGCATGGAGAAGCTGTACAAAGTCAATGTCCAGCATTCAACTTTACCCCAGGAACAGTCTTGCTGGCTCTGTTACTGTCAGCCTGTGGCTTAATCCCTCAGAGACCTTTCTGGCGTGTCTGCTAGGTGTGCTGAAAGCACGTTTCCCTTAAATAGAAGGTAGATCACAACAAGCGCATGTGTGGTTTGTGCAGTGATAACTCAACGCCTCTGCTTAACGTCTGTTGCCATCCAGTGGCAATAACAAAAATGGGCAGCGACTTCCTACCTCCATTTTACTGGAGCTGCCTATCACAATTTGAAGGAGTGGAGCTATTCCCATGCTTTTAACTGCTAAGCATGGTCATGCTTTTGTGTATGGTCAGAAAGATCTCGTTGCTTGTAGCAACACAGGCTTTGTTTTGACCAGTTGCGCAGTTGCTATCTATGGCTCGTTTGACTCCTGCAGAGGGGAAGGTAAAGCTGTACCAAGACATCTGCTGTTCTGTTGTTGCTGCTCCCACTTTACTCCTGGCATCTCCTCCCAGAGGTGGACACAGCTGTTACACAACAGGGCTTAGAGCGCATCTGGCTCTGCAGGAAAGGAAGTTTCAGCCACAGAGAAGGAAGACCAGATGCATTTGTGCTTTGCAGTAGCCAGAGCAAGGAGTGCAGATGTTTAGGTTTATTCTAAGAAAACCCTGTCTTGCAAGAGATTTTTCACAAACTTTGGGAAATAATTCAACTGGTTGGTGTGCCCTGCACAGGGCTATGACATTGCATAGCCCGGGTGACATCCAGGCTGTGCATGCAGGAAATTCCAGAAAAGACCTGCTGTCCTGGAAACATGCTAGAGGCAGTTTGTGAGAAGCCTGGACCAAAGTGGGCTTGGAAGAAGCATTCTGGCTGTGAATGCTTTCCTGTCTTCTCTTGCCATGCATGTCAGTTGTTCTCAGCCAGAGTGGTCTGTTTTACTGTACGTTTGTGTCCCACAGCCTGGGAGCCTGGTCCTGAGCAGAGATTTCCCCTGTGCTGGGTCATCATGTGTCTCTCCAGCGTCTCCTTCAATGAGTATCTTTGGAGATTCCTTCTGCTTGATCCTTTTAATGAAATGTGCAGCAGCTTGTTACATTTCAGATTAGATGTCTGAGCTCAGATTAACAAGAAAGAAAAGGATGTGGATGCTTGTAGTAATGCTTACTTTCATTTTCTTTTCATTTCATGTCAAAATATAGCAAAGGAAAAGGAAAAAACAGGCCCAGAGCTATGGGGTTCTGCAGTGGTGGCACAACTGGCAGGACCTGGGCTCCAGACAGGGTTCCAGCACAGTCCTGTGCTACCGTGCTATGAGGCATCCTAATTTTTATGCCTTAGAAAGGGCTTTTTGTAGCATTAATCTGACTAGTGCCCTACTAGAGTGTGTCCTTACAACATGCCCTTAAGGTCCATAGCCACCCGTCTCCATGTGATGGCCAGGTGTCTCTCAGATAGTATCATAAGCTGCAGTCAGGATCACTTCGGATTTTGGGGTGTCACTGGCAAATGCCCTGAGTCAAAGAACATGTTTCCCCTTCTTCCTGGTGCCTATCATGCCACGTCCTACAGTGTTCAGGGCTTGTCCTGCTTTGGACAAGTACAAAGCAGCATGGGTTTTTCCCCTTTAATCTCCGAATGTGGTCCTTGCCCCCTGCTGCACTTGGTCCCCCAGGCAAACTGATTTTACAGTTTCTCAAGGAGGTGGTTTTGCAGCAGAGATCTAGGAGAGACCCAAAGCTATTTGGAATGCATTTTGTTCAACAAAACGTCATCTGCATCGCATTAGCACGTCCCTGCTGTTGGAGGAGTTGCTAGTGAGGCATTTTCCTGTGGGAAGGGGATGTTTGGAAGGGTGATTTAGCAACCTGAGGCTCATTTCTCATCTACGTGCTTTCACCAGACTAGCTCTGCAGTCATCAGTAAGCCAGGCCGCAGTTTAAGCATACGATAATGTTAGTTTAATATTTTAGTGCCATCTGCTGCAAGTGCCTCCACACTCCAGCCCATCTGTTTTGTGTGCTTCAGTTTGGTTTTTACGGGGCTCCGGTAGCTTTGCATCCTTTGGAAAATCCCTGTTCATGAAAGGTGCAGGGAGAAGGATGTCCTGCCTGGGGCTAGAGTGGCTTCACCATGTGATGCTGTAGGAGGAGTGGGGTAAAACCTGCCTGGAGAAGTAAACGTGAATATAGGCCTGGCCTTGCCACAGATCTTTGATTGGTGAGCTCTCTGCTCTTGCCTCCCTCATGGAATAGTTTAGGTGGAAAGGGACCTGTGGAGGTCCCTGATCCAACCCCTTACTCAAAGCAGTTAAGTCAGCTTGCTTAGGGTCTTGTTTACCTGTCCGTCTGAACATGCTGAGAACAGCAAAGGCAGAAGTTTGCGGGTAGCTGAGAGCTGGAGCCTGCAAATCTGGGTTAGTCCTGTGATGCTGCCTCAGCGCCATGAGCTGCAGGCACACTGCAGAGCAGGATAAATTAGAGATACCACTCAGTGTAGCTTCATACAGTGTGGGCTGTCAGGAACTTTACAAGGTCCAGAGAGCCCATATCCTGGCCCACAGCCAGGATTCCTTGACAGATGCTTGTGAGTCATTTGGAAAGGCCTCCGTTGGCAGATCCTCTACCAGCTCCATCATTCTGTACTTTAGGCTAAGCAGTTCTAGCCTCTTCAGTTTTTCCTCTTTGATCATGTTTTTGAGCTTTCTGAACTGTCTTCTTGTTCCCTTTGTTCTTTTCTACCACTGGCTGAATCCTTTTGAAGCAAACTGGAGAGAATGCTTGCACGGAGGCCATCCTCACATTGATGGTGGGTTACTTGCCTGCCCTACAGGGTAGAACTAGGCTTGTACAGCCCACTGCAGCAGCACAATATGTATTCCTTTGCTGCAGGAGGGATCTCTTTCCTATTGCTTGGAGATGTCTATTCAGGCTCTGCAGCATAGTGTGCTGACCCATCTTTTCCTACTTGGATTCATTTGACTCTGTTCATTTTCCGCATGATAACACGGATGGAGGAATTTTTTGAAGGGTTGGGGAAGCCCAGTAGAGAAGATGGGAGTTAACCATGATAATCTTGCCCATTTCTGAGAAACAGAGAAACTTGAGTGACTTCAGATGGAATGCCACCTGAGGTGGGCTTGCTCAGTTAATGCAGAGCAGATAACTCTATGGCAGTGGGTGTTTTCCAAGAACAATAACCAAGTATTGAATGAAAGAGGTTCTTACAGCTTTTCCACAAATCTTCCACTGAGCAAAATAGTTTCTTTTTCTCCTGGAATGTCTGATCCTACAGCCCACAGTGGTTCACAAGTCTCTTACTCTGCTGTATGTATAGCACTTCCTCAACCTGTTCTCTTTAGAAATTTATAATGTGCAGTCTCAGTTTCAAACCAGTGAAGTAGCTTAAGTATCGAGGGTCTTAGAGGAAGAAATGACACCTGCATTGCTAAACCCCATGCTAGGGACACACCTGAAGGACTGCCAATTAGTCTGTTGTCCAGGCCAGTCTTCTGCTTCCATGCCTCTGCTTGGCTTCCCTGATGTAAGGTCAGGGATGAATTTAAGACTAAGGCAGTGGACAGGAGAAAATGCAGCAAAGGCATGTTTCAGCCTGCACTTGTCTCTCTGCTCTGATGCATGTTCTTCCTTGGCTTTGTAGCCTAGCAACCTAAAGTTATGGCAAAAGTGTTCGATTAGGTATTTATTGGCTAGATTGATCAAAAATGGTCAGTAAAGAGTGAGAAAGCAGTTCCAAATGAAAGCATCTGGAGCATATAGAGCTGTGGCAAGGATGGGTGATTTTTGTATGTAGAATAGTTTCATATCAGGGATTCACCTTTCCATGGTATGTATGTTTTGGGCAGTTCAGCAGTAGATTGATAAACTAAGAGGTCTTGACTTTCGGCTACCTTGCAGTTCTGTTTTCACAGAATCTAAAAGGAATCTCAAAGGTTACTGTGAACATGTGATAGGACGCAGTAAGCTGTGATGACACAGAATCTGCAGACAAATCCAAATGGTCTCATTTCACAGGGTCACACGAGACTTTTGAATGACCGAGCCAGTGGGACCCCAGCAACTGTAACTGGAGGAGGTTCTCCATCCTAGTTGAGCTGCTTCAGCAGCAACTCAGGCATATTTCTCTGCCTATGGAGAAGGAGCAGAGACTTCACAGCTACACTTTTTCACTGTGGGCCAAGCAGATGGAAATGTTTCTGTCTTTGCAGCATTATATGGCCTGCCTTCCACACTTGTGGCCAGTTAATGCAGTTCAGCTGCCACAGGACAGCTTGTTACAGCAGTCAACTGTGATAATTGGAGCTGAGCTGGAGAAACCTGGAGATGTGCAGGTCATGGTGGTGGGAATGAGCAGTGTGCGCACCAGCAATTTTGTGCTATACATGATTTCTCTTCCACTCCTCCCATACCCTTTTTTTTCAGGGAAGGAGGAGTGAGTTTGGCATTTTCTGGCCTCAGGAGTGGTTGCAAACACACACCCCTGTAGAGGGCTGGAGGAGAGCTGGTCAGATGCTGGCTCTGGGGTTCTCCCTGGAGTTCTGGTGGGAGCATAGAAGGGATCAGTAACCACCAAGTGTAGTGATGCCCTATCATGCACCATGTATATACATCAGAGAATGTCCTTGATGTGACCTTCAGAAATGCCTCAATAAATCTCATGCCCTTCAGATCACAACCTTTGCTGTCCATAGCCTGAGGATTTGACCATTTCACCTCTGACATCTCTTTCCTGCCCTGAGTTTTGGCTGTGTTCATGAAAATTACTTCCCATGTGTTGAGTAAGGTCAAACTTTTCATGCTTGTCAAAGCGTCTTAAGCACAGTGGCTGGATGCTCAGAGGTGCTTTTAAAATTGGGCATAGCTTAATGTAGGAGAATCATACATGTTCTCTTGGGACTGCTGTCCATTTCACTACTTGTCTGTGAGTTAAGTACAGAGCTATAAAAATTTATAGGCTTTATCCTTCCTTTTCATATGTCTTCCTTTCAAGAGCAAAGGACTGCCTCTGAGGAGCTGTCATTAGTCACAGCAATCAGACAGAAGTACACAGACCTTTCTGATGGGACACATGATGGTGGTGTTATAAAGTGTTTCTGCCAGGTCAAGATTGCATTGTGACCAGTGATAAAATAAGAGCTACTTGTTTGACTTTACACAGATGCCTGATGGTTATGTCTAATGTTTAATTATCAGAGCCATGAATGGCAAAGTCTAAGCCAAGCACAGTGAGCTGGTGGGTATCTGTATACAAACAAGGAACCTGCTGAAAAGAGGTCCGAAGAAGAAAGATATGTAATCTGATAAGACCTATCTCAGTGAGCTGGGCTGCACAAGCCCACTGCCTGCTTTACCCCTGTCCATATCCACATCTATGCCCTGCAAAGTCAAGCATCCGTCAACTCAGTCCTGCTTCTGAGGAAGACAGCAAGGAGATAACTGTGCATGAATGATTTTTCTGTTCATGTGGATGCACCTCAATTGCAGAATCACAGTTCAAGCATGATTTAAAAGCCAAAATCTTGACACAGCGTCCCTTTTGGATTCCCTTGGCGGCGTCAGTGAGCAGTGACTCAGCCTTCAGGCAAGGCTGTGACACTGACAGTCTGATAGTAGCTGTTTTCTCCCAGATGCCTAGAGGTAGTTATCCCTTGCCTCCCAGCAGATCTCAAAGATCTGTTGTTGACAGAGAAATCTAACACCTACTAGTAACTTTTCTGTGGCTGACACAATACATAGTTTATTCCGGGCGCACAGAAACAATGAACAACCTGTACATAATAAAGAGGAAAAGTTGTACTGGTTGCAAGGCTTTTCTACAAATGATATTAAAGAGCATTCCCTGTACCAGTTCAAGTTTTTAGCTCAGAAAGTGCTTGGGGAAGTTTATATAGTATAATACAAATCAGGTAAAGGAAAAATCAGAGTATTTCACTTTAATTAGCACGTAATATTTTGCACCTTAATGCAATATTTTTATAAATATAGTGTGTTGCAGGGAACTTCTGGTCTATTTTGTTTTCTGATCTGCTAGAAATGCTGCTTCTGAACCTCTGCAATGCTCTGTGAGGTGGGAATCATGGACTTTAACCAGTTTCATTGATTGATTCAAATGAAGAGTTTGGACTCATTTCAGGACAGATTTAAATTTATGATTAAGGCCTGGTGATAGGAAATACATCTCTAGCTCTCAAGGAGAGGTGAAATACAAACCTTGGAATATGTCTGCCTGTTTCAGAGTGGCTCTAATTCTTCAGATGATGTTAAGAGGAGTAAGTACTTCCCTGAGTATTGCTATTTGTATCTGATAGTTAGCATGAGATTAAAATTAACGTATTTGACTGTAGTGGAGGGTGGGTGTGTGATAGGAGATCTCACTGGGAATAAAACCTGGAGGTGGGTTTTGATTTTACTGGTATTTCCTTTAGCTTCTGAGTGTGCACTGCTAATTGGGACACAATAGCAATATTGACTGAAAATGGGATTTATTTTTCATCTTTTCATTGGGAGGCTGCTGTGTTCATGTCAGTTCAGGACAACATAGAAAATAAGTGACATACAGTGATTCAGCAGGCTTGATGTCCTCCCAAAGAAAGGCTGTCTGATGGTTTTGTCACTTCTAATCTCATTTTGATTGCTATTTTCTTTTGGTTTATTCCCCTACAGTAATATTTTTTTTTTCCTAATTCTCTTGGCCTTTACCCAACTTGGGTGATTTTTCCCACTGCTTTTTCCAGAGAGGTATCACAGATACCATCTCTTCTCCCTCCAGCTCTGAGAGCAGCTCAGTGGTGACAACAGGAACTGTAGCAATGAGAGGTCGTTCTGCTGTTTTGGTTTTACAGCATTTTATTTTTGTGTGAGAAATACAAGCACGTATGGAAAAAACTAATGCTACATTAAGACATGTTGATTTGGATGGCAGTAATCTTCTACCTCCACCACAGGTTTGTCTGCAAATGCCACCCTGGCTGTGGTAGGGATATGTGGCGATGTCAAGGTTCATTAAATTAGCTGTATGAAGGCTTGTAATTTTGGTAGTGATGATAGATTTTACAAGTGGTCTGAGTGTGGGAGGCTCCATCAGAGCATTGTTTGTGAAAGTTAGGCATACTAAGATCCTTGTGCTTCTGAAATAGGTGTTTCTCCATTCAAAAGGACTGTTTTTTCCTGCATATTCAGGGCTCAGGAGACATAAAGCATTACGCCGCACCACACAGCAGTGAATATTTTGTGGGTGTCCTGGGTTCAGCAGTAGCAGCCATTTTTCTCCTTCTCAGTAGCTGGTGCAGTGCTGTGTTTTTGACTTTCAGCCTGGGAACAGCACTGATAACACCAGTGTTTTTAGTTTCTGCTCAGTAATGTTTACTCTGACCAAGGACTTTCTGAGCCTCACGTTCTGCCAGGGTGGAGGGGAAGCCGGGAGGAAGCAGAGACAGGACACCTGACCCAAACTGACCAAAGAGGTATTCCATACCACAGCACA
>JAOEHY010034927.1:0-17413 GCA_025447955.1 Psilopsiagon aurifrons | reverse complement strand
GCAGAGCATGAGACTCAGAAAGTCCTTGGCCAGACCAAACATCACTGAGCCATAACTAAAAACATTGGTGTTATCAGTGCTGTTCCCAGGCCACAAGTCAAAAACACAGCGCTGCAGCAGCTGCTGAGAAGGAAAAAAATGACTGCTACTGCTGAACCCAGGACAGTTACCGAAACAGTGCAGTTTATTGATGCAACAGATACAGGCTCTTATGGATTGCCGGTGATAAATACTATCTGCAAAGCACGCACAAATAATAGTTACATGGATACAAGCGCTCGATAAAGTTAATACAGCCTGGCTCTAAAATACACAGATAATGGTAAAAGTAGCTCTATAGAGATTCTGAGTTTTCCCAGGGAAGCACTGGATACAGTGCAAGTCTTACCCACAGGCGTCCCTATGGGTAGGGGAAGAGAGGTCCACTCCATCGACCAATCCCAGGAGTCTGTTGATGTTCTCTTCCTTGGCTTGTCCACGATGGTATCTTCCCCAATATCCCCCTCTCTCTTGGGTTTTTTTATATTATTTTCACCTTCAAGGTGGAGCTTGAGTGACTCTAGTCATACATACCTTTATTATTATTGGTGCAAATCTTTCTCGCTTCGTTTTAGAGGTATATGGCACCAAAAATTCAGAGAGCATGCTCAGTGGGGGGTGGTCTCATTTTGGAGGGGGGAAGCATTGGAGATGGAAGTGTATTTTAGCACGTAAATGCATTATAATGAAGCAAAGTTCACACAGAGGACAGCATTCTGTCAAAAGATGACAGGCTCCTGGCTCGGAGTAGCAAGTATGCAGCTTACCAGTTTCTTGCACCACCTAGTTCCCATCTTTTGCTGAAGTTAGGACAAAGTGTAACCACGAGATCTCCACCTCGCTCTACCCTCTGTCTGCGTTGCCACAGGAACAGCTGTGGAGTACACATTCCTGGTATACCAGGTGTGGCTGCATCTCGCCCCAAGAGGCCCTGAAAGTCTGATTTTCCCTCATATGTGGACAATGCTGCATTTCAGATATAAATTTAATTCCTAATTACATCATTTTTCCTAATTATTCCACACCTGTGTAGCACTGTAGCCTCTCCAAACCTTTTTCACTGTTGTCTTACACCTTCCAGCATCCTTTCCAGGGACAGCACTTACACCATCCTCTAATTCTAGCTCTTCTTCTACAAATAAGCTGTCTCACAGTAGTATATTTGGCTGTCTTGAGTACAGTTTTCAAAATTAAAAAATTAAAATATTAAGCAGCCGTTTCCCAAAATAACATAGATTGAATATACAAAATTACAGAAAAAAGCAAAGAGGCTTGTCAGGGGAGTTTTAATGACGGGTTGAGTACCTGGTGAAACACCAAACCTGGATTAATCACTCATCTCAGGACTCACTGGCCCTTAGGTGGAAGACTCCTCAGTCCCACCCCCCTTCAAAGAAACTTGTCTTGAAAATCATTATGGCAGTTTTTATAAATCAGTCAGTTTAGTTAGGCTTAATATAAAAGCCTTAAACTGTGATGTAAAATGCCATGGGCAGACACTTCACCAGTAGAAACTCTCAGAGCTCCACGAAAATCAAAGCAAAGGTGAGAGTTTACAACAGCTGAAAACTTTTCAATCATGTGTGGAGGCAAAAGAGGTTGTAACCTAAGAAAACCACACGTAACTGTATAATTAAGTACCGTACCTAAGGCGCAATCCCCTTGATGTATCCTCATTTTCTTACATACCCACATACACTGTTAGAGCAGCATTAATTGGTGTGAAGATAAATATGAATCAAATATAATAGGAAAATGCACACACCAGGGAGGGAGACTGAGGCACAGAGCAATATAGAAATTGCCAAGCAGCATCTGAGCACACCCGTCCTATAACTATAAAACTTGTTTTCCCAACTCTAGTGGGAGCTGGTGCAAGTGTATTCTTTGCTATTCTTAGCTTATACTATTGCAAATGCTCATCTTTGGGCAGCTAATACTGCCTTCTGCGTCTTAATGGTGCTACACGTAGCTAGAGAGCAGAGCATGACCCAGCAAGGGAGCCATCCTACATGCAGCTTCACAGCTTTCTCTGGCATTCACTGGGCAGGAGCACAGCCTGCTCCATATCGCTGCCCATGGCATCCTACCATCAAGTGAAGAAGTTTCCCAATACATTGTTAACCGATTCAAGGACAGTGTGAGCTGAAAAATGAAGGAAAAATGCTGAGCCAGCTGGTATTTTGCAAATCCACCTGATGATAATTAAGATGTAGCTTTCTTCTCAGAGGAGTCAGTCTATCTTTTCCATCCTAGGAGAGTGTAGAGTCCAGCAGGCGGGTATGCCACTCTTGTCCTCACAAGGAGGAAACCCTCACAGGGGTTAGGAATCTTGCAGTCTTTGGGCTACACATTTCCTTCAACATCTGTAGCACAGGTAGCACAGCGAATGCATGAGAGGGAGAACTGCTTTCTTTCTTTAGGCTCATTGAAGTGCTAATCAATGGTATCTGAGTCAAAGCTGAGTAAAGCTCCACAATAAATTCCAAATCAATAGATAAGGTTTTAAGTAATGTGTGAGCCCTTGCAGCTCCTCAGTGTACCACCACAGGCATCTCATATCAACACCAGCTGATAGTGATACACAGTGGTGCCTGTGACCATCTGAAGAAGGAAGCCTTACATTCTTCCACAACAACAAAACTTCAGCCATTTAAGTGAGAGGAAAGCAGTCATGTTCTTAAGTGGGAACAGCACATTTTCCCAGAATGTATGAGCTAACAGAAAGTATTCTCACCAGTATGGAAGTTCTAATGTACTTCGTGTTGTTTTCCAGAACTTAGGTTAAAAGCACACCTGCAAGGAGCAAGCCATGATGGGGCTTTCTTTGGACTGGTAGGTATGCAGCACAGCGCACCTGGGGCCCTCTAACCTCTCAAGCCACCGGGCCAGTGGAAACTGCTCCATTGCTCAGGGGGGTAGTGAAAACAACTGAGCTGAAACACAGCTTTATGTCTTATGCTCATTCTACTTCCAGTGTAATTTCAACCTTGATTGTTGTTTGGAGCAGTTATTTCCCCAAATCATACTATTGCATCCCAAAGTTTTTAAGGCTGAGTATCTGACCTAATGCTTTAAGCAGGGCAGCTGATACAAAGAATTTTGCTGATTTCAGTCATGTAATGTCAGGCTTTTCCTTCAGTCTATCCTGACTCCTGTGGAAACCCCCCCCTACTTTATAGGCTTAAATACCCTCTTAGAGAGTACAAGATGTGTTTGCTTGGTCTCTTCCTGGCAATTTTTTTTGTGTTTCATAGGTGGGGTTAGGGGCAAGTACGGTTGAACTTGCTTAGGGGCAAACCCTGCCTTGCTGGAAGGAAAAGGAGGAGGATCAGCATTAATGGTCTCATGCAGGGCTTATAAAGAAAGAAATAAAGGCAGTCAGCTGTTGTAGGGAACACAGAAAGAGTTTTTACCAAGAGGTAAGAGAGTGTCCTGGGTTCAGCAGCAGCAGTCATTTTTCTCCTTCTCAGTAGCTGGTGCAGTGCTGTGGTTTTGACTTTCGGCCTGGGAACAGCGCTGATAACATGGATGTTTTCAGTTGCTGCTCAGTAATGCTTACGCTGACCAAGGACTTTCTGAGTCTCGTGCTCTGCCAGGGAGGAGAGGAAGCCGTGAGGAAGCAGAGACAGGACACCTGACCTAAACTAACCAAAGAGGTATTCATACCACAGCACATCATGCCCAGTATATAAACTGAGAGCAGTTACCCAGAAGGGCTACATCACTGCTCTGTTGCGCTGGGTATCGGTCGGTGGCTGGACTTAAACCGCGACAGAGGGAAACTGGTGTTGTTAAGGTTATACAGTCATATTTCAGGGAAGGAGAGTGGATGGAAGCTGAGCGCATTGCCACATATTCTGGTGTGAGTACGCCAAGAGGCTGGCTGTGATGGCTAGGTGAAGAAAACCAGCTCCTACAAGGCTTTCTGAAACTTTTTTCTGTCCTGTTACCTTTGAGTTGTCAACCTTTGCTGCTAGTGACTTCCTTTGTGCTTCTGAGAGCTGCTGTTTGGGATTGGAAGATGCAGCAGATTCAATATATGTGCATTATGGTTTATGCTGCCCCATCCATGTGATGGCAAACCCTGCAGAAGAAAACTTGTTGGTATTTCTTCCTTGCCCTCTGTCAGGGTCCATTTGGAGAAAACCCCAGTGTCGGACCCTGTTTCGTTCATGATCCCAAGGGTGAAATTAAGGCGCAAACAAGGTCAACCATAATTAATCAGTTGGTTTATTACAAAAAGACAATTATTATTGGAGTGCAGAGAGAGAGAGAGAGACATAGTGGCCACCGTGGATCCAGCAGTGTCCCAGGAATCCATTGTCAGAGGTGGTGGTAGTCCTCCAGGGTCTGTAGTCAGTACTGGAGCAGAGTCTCCCCCAAGAGTCTGAAGTACTTGTTGGAGGTGGGTGTCCTCGTGGAGGTGTCCTTCTGGAGTTGTCTCCTTGAAGGTACCCCTGGAGATGTCCCAATGGATTTGCCCTCATGGAGGGTGTCCGCCAGGGTCCATAGTAGTCATAGTGGAGAGTGTCCTCACAGAGTTGTCCTCCTGGAGTTATCCTCATGGCAATGGTTCCCTTTGTGATTACCTTTTGCCCCTTTTATAATGAGATGGGAGGAGTACCTCTGTTTTTCATGTCATGCATTAGAGGTTCCTGGTGGACCAGTTTCCCTGGTCTTGCAGCCAGCTCTTCAGCTGCATGTGTCTGCACACATGGGTCTGCAGCAATTCTTGGGACAATGGACAGCAATTCCTCACACCTATCCTTGAGGTCCTGGATGGAAGAATCTTATCTCAGCTCTTTTCCACTCACCCCTCAGGCAATGAATGGTGGAGTCCCAGTTCAGCTCCTCACCCCTTCTCCCAAGCAATGAACATCGGAGTCTTCTGTCAACTGCTGCCACCCATTTCTGAGACAAAAGATTCTGGAATTTTCTCAGCTTCTCATATCAATCTTTGAGACAATGGACAGTGGATTCTGATCTCAGGTCAGTCTCTCACACCCTCCATCACTTTTTTGGTTTATTACCAATTAAAAAGGAATTGGTGCTTGAAGTTTTCTACCGTCTGTTTTTCTCTGTGAATGAATCCAAGCTGCATGCTCGGTAAACAGCTGCCAAGGTATTTATATGTTTTTTATTGGTGCTCTGACAAGGTTTTCTTTTTGATATTCCAGTGCAGCAGATAATATTTGTAATTCCCTTTCAGTCCAGCAAAGTGTACCAGCAGCATACTTTAGCAGGTTTTCCTTGCTGCTGCAAACAGTGATTAGTTCCCTGTGGAGCTGGTGTGGGTCCAAGATGGGATCCATGTGGTGCTTTTAAAATGCCTCACTGTGAATCTTTGCATTACTCCGTTGTGATGTCCAGCTGTATCTCTGCTGGGAAGTAATTATGCCAGCTACTGCTTTGAAGGCAGTGGCAGATCATGGAGTACTGCTTCCATGTGCTTGTTCCTAACCCTGAAGCACACCTCTGGGCAGAAGCTGTGCTTAGAGTTCAGCTGGTTGAAAAACAAATTGCCAAAAGAAGTGGTCAGTTTCAAATCCCTGTCGTTAATCTGCTGCCCATTTTCCTTCAATGCACATCTGAAGGAGCAGCCTGTGGTGGGTGAGAGTATGTAGCAGGATGTGTGTGGAGGGAGTAGCTGCTCCAAAACAAGGCTGCCAGGGAAGGAAACTCAGAAAATGATGGCTTAGCTGAAGTGGATTTAGCTTTAAATGTCTGGAAAGCAAAGCAGGATTTCTTCAGTTCTGCTTCTGAACCTTTGGTGAGTGTGGGCAATTGACAGTTAATACTGAGGGAGCAAGGGGAGACTCTAGGCTTGCTGGAGGATTGGCAGCTGTATCTCCTATGCTCTAGGTATTAAAAACGTGCTTGCACAGGTCAGGTTTGCCGGACTTCCTCCTGGGGGTCCCTGCGCTGCTTTTACTTTGAATCAGTCTTGCGATGCGCTATTTGTTCATGGGAAGGGGACTTTCAACCTCTCCCAGTCAAAAATTTTGTGTATTTTAACATTTTCTTAATATCTCCTTTCCTTGGTATTATTTCTGTTGAACTCAAAGTAAATGGCACCAACCTGCAGATTGCCAGAAGGAATTAATTATTGCTTTTCTGAGTAGCTTTCTTTACCAACAGGCAACAGTGCTTTCCAGCACCTACTGGTATGGTTTGGGTTCCGTGTTGTGAGATTTTTCCTACTGCACAGCCCTTGCTACTTGCCATTATTTGTCTTAGAGCCTGCAATAGATTGTGGTGTTCCAAGGGGTTGCTGTGCCTATGCTGCAATGTAGTGTTTCTTTCAGATATATGAAGATTTTAGCTGTAAGTATGGGTACAGGGTCTATTTGTGAAAACTTAATTACTGAGTGTCCCATTTCAGGCACAGGTATGTTGGTTTTTCTGAAGATGCTTAGAGATTTAACCTAGGGCTACGCTATTTAACTCTTTCAAAGTTTTGACTTGGATTGCCCCTCCATTCTCCTGTGGCAAGGTTATGAAGTAATATAGTTGCTATTTTATGTTGTTTTAGTGTTTGGATGCAGGCTGTGTCCAGAGGATGGAAAATCTGTAAGTCGGTGAGAGCTTTGTGTAAAACTGCTTTCAACGAGGTCTGGGCTATTTAACAATGGCACTCTGTGTAACAACTCCTCACCTTTAGTGGGGGCCAAATGCCTAAGGGCTTTCAATGGAGAAAGTGAGATCTTGGGCTCTTGCTACCCATGAGGAGACCATCAGAGAGAACTCTGTTCCCTGGAGATTTACTGTTCAGATACAGGAGGTCTGGATGTGTCTCCAGATGCATGAACCTTTTCAGCTCATCCAGTTACGAACTCACTTTGACAGTCTCCACCACCACCCAAATCATCCAACGAATCGGCATTTGCTTTATCTGTCATTTTCCTGGTGAAACATATTTTCTTCAGCAAGTTAGTGAGCAGTGCTGGTTATGATGGACAAGCTTAGGATAGAACAGTTTCATCTCTTTATTCAAGGTTTTTAATTTACATGTTCTGTACAATAAGAAGTTTAAAAGAAGCTAAATGATAATGTGTGCAATGACTTACTGCTATATGTAAACTAGGATGGTATTAATACTGTGCTGAGACAGACTTTGAAATGTAGGTGCCATATCTACAATTGTGTACTAGAAAAATACAAGATCTTTAACATAAGATGAAGTGCAGGATTCTATAGTTTATCTTCGAGTTCTCATATTTAACATATTCTAGACAAGTCAGTTCTCAGTTTTTGCATTTCCCTTACTGATTTCCTTAAGTTATTCAGTTGATGTGCACATCCAAGAAACTCTCAACATATGCAAACTGTGTTTCATGTAGCGAATACACTTTGACTAAGACTAGTCCATTGTTCAGTGTAACATCTGCAGTACTAAATCCTGTATTTATCCATTTTCTTTGTGTGTTTGATTCCTATAAGTTTTATCTATAGGAATCAAAAAAACACAAATCAAGGGCACATATGTCTGCACCCCCAGTCTATACCAATGGGAAATCCTAGAGGATTCAGGGGAGTTGATCTTTTGTAAGAATCTAAAGCACAACAGAATGTAAGGAAGATTTATGGCATAGAGAGCCATCTTATGTCCCACTGAATTCACTGTTGTGAGTCTAGCGAGGAGATGTGAATTCATGCCAGCTATGAGATGTAATGTATTTACACAGAGTGCCAGGGCTTTATCTCCCATGAGTGTCCTACCTTGGTTGTTTGAGAGAGATCATTTTAAGAGAAAACAGTGCCTGTTCCTCTGCAGTGCAATCTGATCCTGAGCCTTTCTACTAGACTGTGTACTACTGGGTCCTGTGGCTCTGAAAGGAAGAATAAGCTAATAAATATCCTTTAATCATTTTTAGCTTGAACATAAAATCATATTTTAATGTTCAGGTAACAATTATTGAAAATGTTGATTCCACTCCGACATTCTTAATAAATATTGTTAAGGAAATTAAGGTAGAGAATGAGTATGGTATTTGCAAACAGAATTATTTCCTGCTTCTTATTATTCTTATGATGAGCTCCTATTTCAGATTCCTTTTGTCTTATTCTGTGCAGAACTGCTATTATATGACTGAATTCTTTGTCATCATGGTTGAATGATCTCTAAACTAGGAATGGCAAAATCAAATTAGGTAAACATGCTACACACTGTGAAAATATATCTGGTATATGTTTTTAATTAAAAAAGTGGATGACCTTCATTATTTGAAATCCTTTCACCAGATCTGTGTATTGCTGAGTGCTCAGATGAGAGGATTTTTTTATTCTTAGTTTCTATTTTGTAACCTGTTTTAGTTTGGGTTCCCCCCCCCCAAATTATCTGAAGGAAAAATAAGCCCCTGGCACAATAAAACAATATTTAGTACACAACTGCACGGGGATTGCAGTTCTGATCACAAATGCAAATGCATTGAGAGGAGCCCAAGTGTCACTATCATGTTAGAATTAACATTGCTTTTAACTGCAAGGTAAGAACGTCTCTCTCGAAATTCATTGCCGCAATAATCCCGTACACCTGTGGGTGGCATTATTTACCTTCACTTCACTGTGCAGGGCAAGGAAGCAGTTACGAAACTGTAGAAGCAAGTACGGGAACAAATGCAAATGAATGATGCATAGAAGTTCAATGTCTGACAAATTTTTTTTGCCACACAAGGATTTTGCAGAGAAAAAGACTGGTTATGACTCCTCTCTGCTTCAGCCTGGCTATTAAAAGCTGCATGAGCAAGTACAGCCATCAGGAGTGTGCTCATGAAAGCCATTTGCACTTGCAAGAAACACTCAACTACCTATATTAAGAAAGATGTCTTAGGTGTCTTTAAAACCTATCTATGTCTAAAATAGTTCCCGAAAGCTATGTTATCCAAGCTACATTCCCATGATTGAATACCTCTAAGCCATAGACCTCTCTCTTGCCTTCTTAAGCCCCAGCTATTAGGGGTACCCTGTTAGCAGGACACCTCTCACCCTTCTTCCACCACAGTGAGAGGTTTCCCCAGGACACTCTCCCACTACTCCCCTCTTTGACTCAGACTTTGCATCTAGGTCATGTGTAACACCATTTGCAAGCACAAATTCTGTTCCATCTCTTATCTGATGTTTCCCACTATCTGACCTGTGTTCAAGAGAATATCTAAGTTTCTCTGACAGTTCTTCACAGTACTATAGCTCTGTGTAGCTATTCATCTGCTATTAAGGTAGATTAGTCTTTACTCCCCCCTGGTGCTGCTTTGCTAGACCAGTAAAGAAGAAAAACCCCTGTTTGGTTGAAGCATTGTTCTGATTGTGACTTTTCTGTAGATGCTTTTATTTGGCCAGTATCTAAGTCTTGCTGATTCCTGCTGCAGGATACTTTTCTCCTCACATTTATACACCTAAACAATGCCTAAAATGAAGCTTTAATTTCGTCCTGATTCAATTGCTGCAGAAATTGTTTTTCTCACCTTAGTAGCTGTGGTCTTCCTTCCTCATAGCTGTTGGGAAGCCTCTAGAATGGTGGTTTCCTTATCTAGTCCCCTCAGCCATGTCACCAGCTCTCTGTATTCCTTCACTGAGGAATAAGCCTTCCCTCTTCCAAGTCATTAGCAATAAGTTCTCTAGCTGTGGTCTTCCTTCCTCATAGCTGTTGGGAAGCCTCTAGAATGGTGGTTTCCTTATCTAGTCCCCTCAGCCATGTCACCAGCTCTCTGTATTCCTTCACTGAGGAATAAGCCTTCCCTCTTCCAAGTCATTAGCAATAAGTTCTCATGTGCAGGACTGCTCATGGCCTCTCCTTTCTTTTCTGCTATCCCTCCCTTTTATTACCCTTGAGTTACTGGCTCTTATCCAGCTCCTGCTAAAGTCCTTAATAGTGCAGCTACAAACACTGAGGAATGTACCTTGAAGGTTTGCCTACACTCAGCTGGAGCTCTCTGTAACCAAATCCACCTCCCAGCCATTCTTCTAGTTCCTCTGTAAAAGGTTTCTTATGGCACTCTGCAATGGGGGGGCAGCTGAGGTGCTGAGTGTTCCCTGCCCCACAGACCTGCACTGGTGTTTCCTCATCTGTCTGGGTTGTGGCTTCTGTCTGTTCCACTGTAGGGTTTAGTACTTGTCTCACTGTGCTGTTCTTATGTTCTCTACTTACTTATTGCTTTGAAATATGTGATTCTGGTTCAGATACAAGGATTTCAGGTACTGCAGTAATACAAATAATTGATTGCAGCTATATGTGTCTGGTACTGTGTGTAGATGGTAGCTTTCCTTTTACTGATGTATTCCTTAATACACTGCTGTGGTCAAAGCCTGTTCTTGGCTTGGAGTACATGGCCTACTCATTTCAGGGATAGCCGGGGATTGTTAGTAGTCTTGTTTCTGTTATTTCACTAGCAAGGCAATTTATGGGGTGGTGAGATAATAAAAGTATATAGCTTTTAGCTCCCTTTACAGTGACTGGAGTTTAGAATAAATAAAAAATGTTGTCACTGCTGACAAAAGGCATTAAAAATAAAAATTGTGTCTGATTGTTTGTGAAGGGGAAAGAGGTCTCATCTTTTGTTGACATTAAACTTGGGGTGGGAAATTATAGGGTCTCTTGCCAGTGATTAAGACTACATTTTTCTTCCTCCCCCCCCAGCCTTTTTTTTAAGTTGATTGTTAGATGATGGATTGGTATTGAAGAGGGGGAATGGAGAATTCCGAGAAGAGCTTTATATGTTCTACCAAGGGATATTGCAAGCTTTCACTTTGATAAACTGAAAGAGATAGCAGTAACAGCAAAAAGGCCTCAGCTGTGTAATGCATTAAACTTTTTTCTTTTTTTAAATGCTTAAGGCTACATTTGACTTTTTTATTACAAAACCAGGAGAAGATAAATCCTGACCAACAGCCTGTTGAAACCTATGGTTATTTCCAGTGGCCACAAGGGTCTTTGAAATACTTAGGCACAGATTTGTTCCATCTAGTGTTAGATGCTTGAATCTGGAGTGAACTTAACCTGTGCTCCCCTATGTATAATCAGGTAGCTTGTTACAGCAGGCAGGCAATGTCCTATGTCAGCTGAATTGCCCCATTGAGAAACCTGGGTCTGTTCACTGATTAACTCTCTTTAGTGATTATACTCTTTAGGTCCCTATATTTAGGTTGGATGTATGTGAAAAGATGATGTGTAATACCCAGATTGATAATACTAGATACCCATGCGGTACTGCTTCCAAGTAGTAATGGGGTACTGCTTCCAAGTGGTTACTTGGTAGGTAACCCATGAAGGTTTTTAAAACAATGAAGATTCTGCTCATGTGGACACTGCAAAGTAGGTTTGGTGTAGGTATGGATGTTGCAGGCTTCCTCATGTCGTCTTGCCTACAGATTCAATTTAACATTTGAAACAAAGCTGTTGGGAAGTCTCTCCACCTACTTACATTTCTCAGTTCAGACACTTTCTTTTAATACGCACATCCCCAGCAATCGGCATAAGTCTTGTGATTATCTTGAGAGGAGGCAAAATCAGGTTGTCTTAATACATTAACTTCTCTTTTACATTTTTTGGGAGCCTGGACGCAGTTTTGAGTTCCTGTGATGATAAGTCTGTGTAGGCTTTTTGAAACGTCACTACTTTCTTCACCACCCAGCAAAGAGCAATGTCTGACACCAACCTCTGAAGCACTGGATCTCATAGCTAGGGAAATTCAGTCTTGAACATCTATTTATGCTGCCTTCTGAGCCTGAAATGCCTTTAGCTTTGGAGGAGGTGAGCAGAGCTGCATTATGGCTTTCCTGCAGTTGTTTTGAAAAGCCTTTACATATTTTTGTTTCCTCCTTTTTCAAGGTTGGAGAAAATTAGCTCTGAAGTATAAATCACAGTCTTATAAATCAAAGCTCTCAGCCTTAGGAAAGAAAGATGCTACAATAAACAAAGCTGTATGAAATGAAGGATTGCAAGAGGCTCAGAGGCCTGTTTTTCCTGCTATAAAGCCTTCTTTACTCCTGTGAGTACTACATGGACTCTACTCCTCTATTTTGTATCCCTGCTTCAGTGCTTCATATCTTGCCTTAGGTCTCTCCCCTTCAGTCTTGGGCTCAGTTCATCATTGTCCTTGCATTGTTTTCACAGCAATGATTTCTCCTTTTGATTTATTTAGTAGTTGCAAACCTTTGTATTAGAACAAAGTAAATGCAAGGCAATGATAAATTACTTTTTGGGATTTTTTTTTTGTCTTCAGGGGCCTGATTCTCATCTCACTAAACTGACATTGCTTCATAGCAATGAATGCTGTCATTGCTGTCTTCCATTTTCCAAATCTGCAAGCAGTGGTATTTGAGGGGTTCTAGATGAAGTAAATCCACTGGAAAATAGCTCTGTGCTTTGCACAAGATCAAGTCTGTTAGAACCCTTGTTCCCAAGCGCTGAGGAATCCTTATCAAGTTGTTAGAAGAAACCTGAAGTCATTTTGTACTACGAAGATACTGAAAGTGCCTTTTTTGGCATCTGGGGCATGAATATTCTTAAAATGAAACTGAAAGAGCCAGCGGTTCCAGTAACAAAATAATGTGATTTCATGTCGTAGGTAAACCCTGTGATTGATGTAAATCTCACAGGAACATGCACGAAGGCCACATGAGGCTGTCTGGTCTCTGTGTGTGTCTGTAAATGCTCTGCTGTCCATTTTGTGAGTGAGATTTATTGGCTGAGTGTCTGCAGTGTTAATGACTGAATCATTTCTGCTCCGGCACTTTATTTTATGTTGTTTTATGACTTTCCAGTTGGATAGCACCAGTACCAGTGGGGTGCAATATATTGAGCACATCAGGAATCTCCTGCACTACCGCTCTCAAGACCCACTGAAACCATACATCTCCGTGTTTATGGAACTTTCCTGTTGAGATCTTGGAAGTTAGAGTGTTAGACTGCTAAGATGCTGCATGATGGAAATAATAAGCTACAGAAGACAAGTTTAAATTGCTAATGAAAGACCAGTGTCCCCTTCCAGTACTGAAAGGGCCCAATTCTTGTGCCCACAATGTGGAGATTGATCCCCATAGCAGTGTCATTGATGAAAAGCACAGAGCCTACTGCCTGTGTCAGACTGGCACTATACAATTTCAGTTTCAGCAAGGAAGACTAGTTGAAAGTCTTATTTCCTTTTCTTATTAAAGTGATGTCCTGATTTTGGCTGGGATAGACTTATTTTTCTTCCTAGGAGCTGGTGCAGTGTTGTGTATTGGCTTTAGTCTGAAAACAATACTGGTAACACGCCAATGTTTTAGTTGCTGCTAAGTCACGCTTACCCTGGTCAAGGACTTTTCAGTCTCTCATGCCCTGTCAGTGAGGAGAGGCACAAGAAGCTGACTGGAAGCAGACACAGGACACCTAACCCAAACTAATCAAAGGGGTATTCCATACTGCAGCACATCATGCCCAGTACAGAAACTGGGGGAGCTGGCTGGAAGGTGCGGATCGATTCTGTGATGGGATGGGTACTGGTCAGCAGGTGGTGAGCAATTGTATTGTGCATCACTTCTGTTTTCTGAATTTTCATTTTTCTCTTTTTTTTTTTTGTTCCCTATTATTATTATTTCTGTTGTTAGGTCTGTTTTATTGTATTTCACTTAATTTCAATTATTAAACTGTTCTCTCAACCTGTGGGGTTTACCTTCTTCAGATTCTCCTGCCCATCTTGTTTGGTGCAGAAGAGAGGGAGTGAGTGGCTGTGTGGTACTTAGCTGCCAGCTAGGCTTAAACTACAACAAGTGATTAAGTTAATGTCTTTGAGACTACAGCAGAAACGCATGGATTGTGTTTTTTTCTGATTTCACTGGGACTTGTCACGGCACAAGGCACTAGGATGAATGGGTATGGTGGAGAGGCTAAAACCAGCTGAGCCTGAGGTAGTCCCTGAGTAACTGAAATAGTGTTTTCGTCTTACAAAGTTTCTTTTCATTAATACATTTAATTAAACGAATGTAGAACATTCAGCCTTTGCACGTAAAATCAGACAGGTAGCAGGTACCTTAAATACATATTCCAATAATTTGCCTTTACAACTTTCATTCTAAGAGGAAATAGAACAAAATTTTAGACCTCTATGTATATAAATGAAAAATCAGCAGTGCTGCCCTGCAGGGATGGTGCATGGATCTCCCACAGGGTAGCCTGATTTCTGGTCATGGTTTTGTCAAAAGGTTTGTTGCATGATTCTGGCCAACTCTTCCCCTTCTGTATTTTCTTCTCTTGTTTGTACAAGATCTTGAGGGCTAAGCATAGGGTCAGTTATGACCCAAACTGACCAAAGAGGTATTCTTTACCACAGCACATCATGCCCAGGATGAAAAAGCTGGGGGCAGTGGGCTCAGAAGGGTTGTTTCTCTGGTCGGTCAGGATGGTCGTAGGTCAGCGGGTGGTGAGCGGTTGTATTCTCTTCCCTTGTGGTTTCCCTTGTCATTATTATTACTGGTGGTAGCAGCAGTGGTTTGTGTTATACCTCAGTTACTGGACTGTTCTTATTTCAACCCGAGGGAGTTACATTCTTTCAATTCTCCTCCCTATCCCCCCCAGGAGCGGGGAGGAAGAAAGAGGAGGAAGTGAGAGAGCGACTGTGTGAGTTACAGCTGGGCTTAAACCATGACAGGTTGGCAGTGGATGATTTACCTCCTCTAAGGACCCCAGAGGTTATATAGAAAAAACGTACTACCTGTTAAAAAAAGAAATAAATTATTTACAGGACCATGTCACAACAAAAGGAATAGGGGGAGGGGGAAACCCTAATTTTTGCACTAGCAGAGTCTGAGAATGGAAAGGGTTAAAAAAACCCAAACAAAACCAAACCCCCACACAAGAAAAGGTGAAGGAAGGAATGACCTCTGCAAGTCTTTTCCCAAGTAAAGCTTGAGAAAGTGAGGCATAAAGACAGAACTTGTAACAAATAGCCTGTGTGTGTGTGTGTGTGTGTTCAGTGCCCTGACCTTCACAGGTCTGGAAAATCAGACAGCTACAGACTGAGTTGCATATTCCTGTCAAAGATTTCTGTCTCACAAAGTCCTGATGGGTCTGTGGGTGCTCCTGTTATAGCAGAACACTTACTTGAGCTTCTCTTACCTGCTGTTTTTATTCAGTGTAATTAAGCATCTCTTCTATTTGCGAAATGACTGTGCTAAAGAAAAAACAAGACTGTCTTTCACAGTCTTCATTTGACGTTGACTATTAATCCATCCCATATATATAATATCCTTTAAATCCAGTGCCACAGATGTATCAGATTCTGCAAACGAAGAACTCTCCTTGTACAGGAGTGCCCTGTAAGCAAATGGATAGTCAGTCCATTGCTCATGCTGGAGGGAAATTGCTCCCAGGCAGCTGGTGTCAGAGTCTACCAGAGAGCCAAACTTTAAAAATAGGGGTTGAAGCCCATTTTCTTACTGTGTATTCGAAGGGTGAAGTGCCATTAATAGGGGAATTACTATGAAGAGAAAGGCTATAAACTAACATGTAAATACTGTATTTTAAGTATTCTGTAAGGAAAAAATATCTAATTCTAATATGCCCAGTAATATCCAAACTTGCTTTATAGGCTTATAGAAGCCCTCAGCTCTATCAGTACCAGATGGACTGAAGTAGAATCAATCAAAGTGCTGTGTGCATGCAATACCAATTTGACTTATGAGCTCCCCCAAGCATTTGGCAAACTGGTTTTGTAGCTGTCACTCTGGGTCCTTTCTCAGACAGGTGGTCTAACTGGAGTCAGTGTGCTGCTGGAATCCGTAAATCTCACTTCCATGGAAAATTCCCAGCACCAGTGATCACTAAGGCAAGGGCTGATATCCTGCCAGGATCATGATACCAGTTGATAAAACACTGGGCTACTGTAAAAGTGCAGGGTCAATGCTAAAATATCTAATTTTGGGACTGTTTCTCTTTGTGTCTATTGGTCTTGTCTCCTCCAGAATGCCAAGATTAATGAAATCTTGTCATGGGATCCTGAAGATGCATAATTGAGGCAACTTACACCAGATTTTCTTCCCAGGCATTAAGAACATAAATATGCCTCATCTGAAAGAGTTATTTGTATTATCCCAATCAGCATTATTTGTATGCCTCGACATATCCAAGTACTGGTGTGAGGCTGATATTGTGAGAGGCACACAAAATCAACTGCATACTACTGTAGCTAAATATGTATGCTATTTATATTGACTTTGCCACCTATCTACTGATCAGAAAGCCTGGGAACTCCAAAACTCCAGATAGAGAGGCGACCTTGCATTGCTGTGAAAGAGGTCAGCAGAGCTGCCACATGAGAAGTGCTGCTTAGAATGATCTCATGTCATGGCTGAAGTCAGAAATGCTATGTTCAGCCAGGGTCAAGTTTTCTTACAGCATCACCTCATCAGCTCCACCTTGCTTTCCTGTGCAGTCACCAGCTAGGCAGAATGATGGCTTCCCTGAGCAGGATGAGACCATCACAGTAATGAAGCCCTTTCAAAGCCATAGTGAAGCAGTCTGTAAATTCAGCATGCCACAGCTCCACTTCATTTTCCACTGCATCAACAATGTCAGGATTGTATCTACTTTCAATGACTGGAGTTTAATACTGTAAGTAATTGTTTTCTTATGCATGTTGCCATTTTTGTTGTATTTCATCATTCTGAAAACAAGATTCATTCATTTCTTTCATGTTTCACCGTACCTGTGATGTTTCTCTAAGTACTCTCTTAGAAATATTCTGTTGTGAAGTAGCCCAGGTGGGATCCTGACATAGGGACTCTGGTGAGTAACTGTATTCTCTAGTAGCTCCACTGGAGGAGCTTGGTACTCTGCTGCTTTCTTATCTTCTAGAAGCTGAAAAAACCCTACAGTCCCCTTCACTTCATCTATGTCTTTTAAAGATTTAAAATGCTGGGGTCCAAAACGGATTAAAGTTCAGAGACTCTGTACTCCTAGAGATGGGCTTTACTTCACCATGGAATATTTTTTGACATTTGCTGTGCTTTGTGTTTGGTTTGTTTGTTTTGCTTTTTAAATGGAAATACCTCCAACTGTCTACTCTTTCGTCACACTGCAACACAGGCAGCAACATAGAATCATAGGGTTAGGGTTGGAAAGGACCTTAAGGTCATCTAGTTCCAACCCCCCTGCCTTGGGCAGGGACACCTCACACTAAACCATGCCACCCAAGGCCATGTCCAACCTGACCTTGAACACCGCCAGGGATGGAGCATCCACAGCTTCCTTGGACAACCCATTCCAGCGCCTCACCACTCTTACAGTAAAGAATTTCTTCCTCATATCCAATTTAAACTTGCCCTGTTTAAGTTTGAACCCATTACTCCTTGTCCTATCACTACAGTCCCTAATGAAGAGTCCCTCCCCAGCATCCCT
>JAOEHY010034925.1:0-36623 GCA_025447955.1 Psilopsiagon aurifrons | reverse complement strand
GTGCTGAGGCGCTGGCACAGGGTGCCCAGAGAAGCTGTGGCTGCCCCATCCCTGGCAGTGTTCAAGGCCGGGCTGGACACAGAGGCTTGGAGCACCCTGCTCTATGGAAGGTGTCCCTGAACTGGATGAGCTTTCAGCCCCTTCCAAGTCATTCTGTGATTGTCTGTGAAGCATTTTTTCCTCCCTACTGCAGCTGGCAATGACATCCTAAAGGGTTCTGCTGCACATTCCAAAACAGAGATGAATGAGCAGTGTGGTTGTACCATGAGCAGCCTCACATAACTTGCAAGATTTTTGTCCTTTGAAACTAGCCACATACTTCTAAAGGTCTTTCTAATCCCAACTTCTGTTTTCTTTTATTAAAGTGCAACATCATTTTTTAATCAGCTTGTGTATACATTGAGCATGCCAAGTGTATGCAGTTGCAGTAGCTTCCCAAGCTGTAAATCCACACCAGGCAGCTGTTGGATTTACTGTACCCAAAATAAGATTGCCCACATCCTGTCACTTGTATTTTAACACAGGAACTGGAGTTGGGAGAAATGAAGCTTTTATTCTGGTGCAACAGCAAAGAGAAAGGGAAATTACTTAACCTTTCCATTTCACACAAGAGAAGCCTGCAGTATATTTGGGAGCATCCACAGGCATTGATTAGGATCTTTCCATACCACGTATTAAGGAGGCAGGGAACAGAAAGACTGTAAGAAAGCTTTCAGGAGAATTTTGATATCTAAGTGCTGCTTCAATATCTCAATATCATTTGTCCAAGAATAGTTTGAATGCTGAATGTCTTTGAATACTGAACAGGCTTCAGTGATGAGGGAGCTGAAAGCAAAAATAATGCCTTTCACTCTTTATATTCCATGGACATTTTTCTGTTTTCTTTAATATCTTGGCTGAGAATATCTCTGCTAATTGAAGCTCTTTCTTTTACCTGTTGTGCAGAGCTTTGTATAGGTTACATTTTGATGAATTTCTTTTATTCTAACAGCCCATAAATGAGTTACACGGATGGAGGTGACAGCTTCCTACTAAGAAGCCTTCTGAATTGCTCTTGAGAGGGACTATCAGTTTCCTTTTCCTTTCACTGAAGTTGCTCTTTTTATAACCCTTGTTAAACATCTTCATTTTAATGCATTAAAAATATTCAGAAAGAAATGAAGCCATTTATGTCTACATTTGTCTGTATTATCTTTATTATAAAGCCTTATTATTATATACATTTTCTTTCCCCTTCTTTACATGTACATTAATAGGCTCTCAAATGGTTAACGAAGGGTCAATGTCATACCACATCCCTAACGCCTAAGGAAGGCTCCCTATTTTCTGCTCCTGAAAGGAAGTTAAAGCATGACTGTAGATTTGTCAAGGTCTTTGATACAAGCAGAAGCAATTAACATTAATTGTTCAAGATCATTCTTGTTCAAGATCGCTCTGGTATTATTTTTCACTAATGAAAGTGGAAAGTTAATTAGTTTTTTCTTACTAAATGCATTAGTCAAACACCCTTTATCTCAAACGTGAGGGGGCATTTGGGCTACAGGATGCAGCATTGAACCTTGAAAACTCATTTGGGAGGGAAATATTGCAGATGTTGCCACAGGGTGAAAATAGGCACTTGCCTTTATTTGTGTCAAGGAAGCCTTTATGTTAAATGTCTGTAATGTTGTCTTTCACCTCATGTTGTGGTAATGATCACTGTGGGGAAATTGGCTGGTGTTGATGCACTGCATTTTCTTAGGATGGAAAACTTTGTGCCTGAATGCTTTTAAATGAGCCCATGGACTACCAGAAACTTGTTTTTTGTGACAACCGAAGGCCAGTAGGGTTGTGCTTCTGATGTTAGCACACTGTGGTTGTGCACACAAGTAGCACATGCCAGTGGCTGTGGTTGATGACTTTTGGTAGTGGCCCACAGCTTGTTTCCATCTTGTCTGAAAATGGAACTTCTTCTGTGAAGCAAGTTCTGTTTTAGAAATGGGAAGCATGGAAGCCCTTTCTTATGTGAGTCTCTGATCAGATTTATCATTTTTAGATGCTCCCGTGTTCCTTATGTGTGTGCTCACATGGAATTAGATATTCATCACCAGTAAATAAAACTGAGTGGAATTGAATGGGGTTTCCAAGGAGCTGCCTCTTGAAGGTGTTGAGTCTTCAGGCTGAGGTACAATGAGGAGCTTTTTTATAATGCAGATCACAATATAGCTCTAAATTTTCCATCTGAGATGCTCAGATGCTTCCTGCTGACTTAGTCATTAATAGAACAAATTAAGTTCAACTATAAATAAATTTAAAAGTTTAAATCTTAATGAGGTCACAGAGGTGGAAACAAAGGAGACGGATGTAACAGTGAAACTGGGGGACATTGTGCAGTCAGCAATGGGAATAGTAAGAACCATCCTCTGCCTCTGATAGCTAAAGCACAGGACTAGAAGTGCCTACTCACATCTGGTAACAGTGGTGAGGCTGTTGTCTTGTTGATGCTGAAATTTCAGAGACTGTCAAAAAAGGGAGAGAAAAAAATGGGTGTGAGGGTTCCACCATCATTGTGCTTGAGATGACTGTAAGGACCGACTTCTTGGAAGTTACAGTCTTGCTTTAGAAATGAACCTGTCCACCAGCAGTAGATGATCCTCCTAAAAATAACAGACCTGCAGTATCTTGGGTGGCATGGTTAGTGTGAGGAGTCCCTGCACAAGGCAGAGGGGTTGGAACTGGATGATCTAAAGGTCCTTTCAACCCTAACTGTTCTATGACTCTATCTTCAGTGTTCAAGGCCAGGTTGGATGGGCTTGGAGCAGCCTGCTCTAGTGGAAGGTGTCCCTGCCCATGGTGGGGGTTAAAACTGGATGAACTTTAAGGTCCCTTCCAACCCAGACTAGTCTTGGATTCTATGATCCTTTAGTTTACCTTACTCCAGAAAGCCAAAGCAGCTCATGGCAAGCAAAGTTTCTGTTGTGAGTTTGTCCATCTGCCCTGAGCTATAGGAAACTCGTGCTGTTATTCACTTTATTACAGATGTTCCTAAGGGTAGGAAAGTTTCATTTTTAAACACAACTCCTGCCCTGTCCATCCTTCCCCAGGTACAACAAACCCCTTTTTCATTAAATTGCCATTCATGCAACATCAGCCAGCAGCAGCAGGGGCTGGCAAAGCCTTGCCTCCTCTCTTCCCCTGTGGACTTGTAAAAGGGCGAACACCTGCATGTCCTCGATGTAATTAGGATGTGATGGGACAGTGTCTTCTTCCCACCAGCTGCCAGTGAGCGTGCTGCACTGCTCAGGCAGTCCTGAAACACTGAGCAAGGTCAAAAATTCTGTGAATCCTATTAAAAAGCATATGTAGAAATGAAAGCTTTCTACTCTGTGCTCAGTCCCAAAGACATACTGTGAATCTCAGCTGGTCAGAGTTGGACATGGTTCATCTGTTCCATGCATTTAGTGCCAGGGATTAAAGAATACGAGCTAAGCTGGGGTGGCTGAGTGCCCGTGTGAAGTGCAGAGGGAAGAGCTGGGTAGATTAAGGGCAATTGGATCAGCGTGACCAGGCCCCTGAGATGCACAGCAGTCCAGATGGCAGGGTCTTAGAGTGAAAACAAGCAATGAACATATTTCTAGCAGTATCAACTGTGTGTTTTTCCTAGAAGAGAGGCTGAAAGCGACTAAAACTGGAGGTTTCAAGCTGAACCCCTTGTGGTGTGGAGGATGCAAGGCTTCGCTACAGCTTTATCAGCCAATCTGTTACTTTTATTAGAATTAAGGTTTAAAAATTCAGGAAGCAGGAGAAGCCACTTAATGCATGAGGAGAAATAGCCATGGCCTATATTTTTCATTTTGCTGGAGGCCACCACAGATCTCACTGCCAGAGGAAGGGACCCGGAGAACTGTGGGACGCTGCAGTTACATCAACAAAACCCTCTATCACCACTGAGATGATGGCAGTGTCTGAATCCAATTTTATCTCTGTAATGTGTTGATGGTGCAGAGTTGCTCAGTGAAACACAGGGATCAATTCCACTTTCTCTTTGTACCCCAGATTATTCTTTCTGATTTCCCTGTGTCAGCACAGGAATGTTTGTTAAACAGAAATCACTTTCTTCTTCACAGAGTGCCATTAAACCCAGAGATGGGAGTTGCCGACTATAAGATATACCCCTTTTGTGGCAAATAGAGATTCAAAATGTAATCAACTATTGATCTAGTTTGTTCACATAAGTTTTAAGGAACCACTTCTTAGGGTAAATCAGGTTTTAAATTAGGTTTGTGTTAGAGGGGACCTTAAAGCTTATCCAGTTCCAAATCCCTGTCACAGGAAGGGACACCTTCCACTAGACCAGGATGCTCCAAGTCTCATCCAACCTGGCCTTGAGCAGTTGGACAGCTTTAAACAAATGACTGCTGTTTAGAGATCACATACGTGGTAAAGGCTATTGAATGGAGATTTGGTGTTCTTATAGAAATGCTGCACTACAATGAATGTTTGGCTGAGATTCGGGCTCAGACAGAGTTTTTGAGGATGTGTTTTGTGGCACTGAGGCTTTGGGCCTTGTCATAGTGTCGGAGAAGAACAGAATTTGCACAGGCAACCAATATGAAAAAGGGATTTTTTCTTTGTAAATAGAAAGCTGCAAACAGGAAAAGGTTGACATGGTTGGCAGAAAATATGCTGGAGGAATCCAAGAGTCTCATTCCACTTCCTCCTTGACCTGGACAGAATTCACACCCTGTGTGAAATCGTGCTGGGGAATAAATGCAATAGCAACACAGGCAAAGCCCTGTGCCCTTTCAGCTACAAAGTGCTGTGGTGGGTATGCCTGGATCTAGATGTCAAATTAATTACCTGAAGTTTAATTAGTTTAATTGGAGTGACCTATAATTTCCTATTACTTGACTAGAGTATACTAACAGATGCCCTTTGCCTGTTCACTCTGCCTTCCTTTCCCTTAAAAGCAGTTGCTGATGCTAATGCGAGATCTATGGGAATGGCAGGAAATTAGCAGTCATTTCTGCATCTATTTCAATTTATGAAGAACATGAGACCCTTTGACTTAGAGGAAATCCAAACAGATCAGGATCTGGGCCTCCTGTTCAGAAATGCATCTAATTAGTGTTGACACATGGGTTGACTAGTGCTGAATGGTTACTAATGATAGCCTTCAGCTCTGCCCCATAGCAACAAACCCCCCCTTTGAGTTCTCCACCTGCTTCTTCCTCACAAGAGAACTGTTCATTTTTCCTCTGTACAGAATGATATCCTTTCCTAGCAGGAATAATATTTCCCTATTTTTAATCATATAGTCCTCATAAGGCTGCTGTAAATATACAGCTGTGATAACAGTACACCTATACAGTGTGTGTGTGTATGGACTGTTCCTTTGAATAGTCCATCTGACCAAGGTGAAAGAACTTTTCACTACCCAGATTTAGGAAGTGTTCAAACACAGTTAAGGAACTGATTTTCTTCATTGCTTTGTTCCATCATTCTTCCTATCTTCTGGTGATAACTTATGCAGTAGGCGCAACATCTGAGACTCTCTTCTCTTTAATTTGCTCTTAGGATATCGTCATGGCAGTCACACCAAGAGCCTCTTCTGAGAGCTGGGCTGCAATTGGATCTATTTGTTAATGCAGTCACACTGACAACACCCTCTATCATACAACTGATTGGAAACGTAGTCATGTTCCCAGTGTGGTCTAGCAGGTAAACATACAAGAAATTAAACAAGAAAATGGGAAAAATACTGCACAAAGGGTAGGAAAGGAATGTGATGTAGAAAGCACTAAACCCTAAGGGCTTATGCAACTGTAACCGTTCAAAAGGCACTTGGCAAATTAAAGAAACTAAGCAGGGGTTGGCTGAATTAGCAGCGAGATAGGAGACGTCCAGGGAGAGCCCAGGTGCTGCAGATGCTTTGTTTCAGCAGGTGCTGCTCATTCTCCACATAGGTATTTAATCACTTCCCCAGGAGGAGCTGGGAATGATGATGAGTTTGGGGGTGTTTGTGTTTTGTGTCATGGTGAGAGTAGAGGCGCTGCTTCTGCCACCCATTGGTTTGAATGTAATGTGCATTCGCATTTCTTCAGCTTATTAATCCTTCAGTTAGAGAGAAGTTCTTTCTGCTGTAGCCTTGGAGATGTTGGTGTCTGAAGGCCTTTGATGAACCAAGCCAAGCCTTCTTCCTGAGCAGCCTGTGAAGTGTTGTCTGTGTATTGAAAAGTATGTTTGGGATGAAAGGAGCCCCTTAGTTGTTTTGCTAGAAAAGCCTGCACTATGTTATCAAATGAGCATGTTGACAGCCTCTTCTGATAGGTACAGGATGGGCCCTGTTGCTTATTTAGGAGCCGCTGTGGTAGAAGTGCCTGGCAGTGATGATATACAGTGTGACTCTTCCCCTTGATTTTGGTGTTGTTTACCAACTTAATGTACTTTTCATCTTCCCTTGTTATACTTAGAGTTTATAGGAGATGGCTTTTAAAATAGCAGGAGTGCTCTGGGACTACTCCTGATTTATTTCAGTTGTGCTTTACACCACTTTTTACAGTGCTACGAAGACTAGAGAACCTTTTATGTGTCTGTAATGGTATTAGAATGCATAAGAATAATCAAGTTCTTCCACTTAAGGTCCATATCATGATCTAATCCTCTAGCTGCTAGGCAGGCAAAGAGGATTGTGTCCTATGCCCTTACATACATTATAGGATCACATAATGTCCTGCTGGCCAGGAGCTCAGTTGATGGTGGCATCTGCTGTCCTGCTTTACCCTTGATATCCCTTTCTAACCCTTTAAGAAATGTGGACTATCACAGTACATGCTTGATTCAGTCAGGGGATGAGGAAAGCAATCCCTCCCTTCCACCCCCTGGTAGCAATTCTGGAGTGTCTCTGGATGTCCTCTGTAATATCTGGCCCTGCAGAAGTGCTGTTGTTTCTCTGTTTCTGTGTGTAAGTCGCCCTTCCTCAACTTCTGCCCAGCAAAACCCTGTCACTTTGTAAAATCTGCTTGTGACAAATGACATTAATAAGTTTTTGCCACCCAGACTGATTTGTCTGCTTGTCTGGGAGCTCAGGCAGGATCAGCACCTCTATTTCAAGAGCCTATGTGATGCTGAGTTTGAGCTAGAGACCCCAATTCCTTTCCACCCTTCCTCCTTTTGTTTTCAACCAGCAGCTCTACCAGTCCCAGGGGGACTTCAAGCCCTGTGTTCTTGTTTTGTATCTAGTGCTGAGGAGAGGAGGCCACTAACACTCATGTGTGATTATAGAAGTCTTCTCTTTTCATCTTGGGTGCTTTAAGTAAACTTAATCTTGTGTAATATTTGGTCCTTTTCCAAATGCATTCGTTCTTATAGGGAGCAGTAGTTACAAAACAAACTAAAACCTAATTCTGAAATCCCCCTCTATTGTGAAGGTGTTTGCAGAGGGGAGCAGCAGCAGGAAGATCTCATCTGAATCGATTGCAGTAGGCAGCAGGAATACAAATGCTGCAGAAAGCAGGGTGTCCTACAGTGCTCTGGCAGCTCAGCATAGAGGGAATCCATGCTATTAGATATTTGTTTGAAGTGGAATATTTTGTGTAATCATAGGGAACTAGTTGCCTCTTTAAAATTCATCCTCCTTTTTTCTGCACTCTATTTTTTGGTGTTATGAACCCTTCCTCTGCACTACAGTGATCTTGCATAGCCAAGTTGAAAAGGCTGTTTCAGAGGTCCCCTTTGGGCTATCCAGTTTTATGTAGACAGGACACCAAGGAACACTGAACTACCTATTACTTTGGAGCAGAAATGGTGCTGCAGTGAGACTGATGGTGGCCGTGTGCCTCTATATACAATGCCAGCTGCATAAATTACTGCCTCTTAAGGACATGGCATAGCTAAACTTCACCTAAAGGCTGGTTGTGCCTCTGTTTGAGTTCTCTCTAATGCAGGGGTATATGAATATATATACCAGGCTATGAAACCTGTATCTGCGAGTGGGGAGGGAGTGTAGCTGGAGTATAAACAATTGCAAATGGCAACGAAATCTCTAGAAGCCACCGTATTTGAACCACACTGGTTCTCAACCAGCTTGGCATTTGTAACGTGGCAGGATGTTTTATTAGGATCCATTCCCCCAAGGTGAATTAAAAGAAGGATTAAAGAGGCCCTATAAATCAGATTTTTATAGCTGCCTAAACCACCTGCAAACCATTGGTACTTGTTTGCAAAGTCTACCATCATTCTGCTGTCAGATTGATTCGGGTTTCATTAGCAGAGCTGGCATTGCCTGTGCTGGCAGGATCTCCCTGCTGCATACATTACTAGGAGTGTAATTGTAAGCAATGTCTTAATTTTGTCAACAGCATTCCAGAGAGCCAATGAAACCCTTTATGCACTATTTTTAATTGTCTTGGCTGGATGTTTTCTCAGTGAATTTTACCTCAATGGGAAATAACAAGAAGAATTGCTTGAGGCTATAGTAGTTAGTAAAGGCAGGAAGATGTTGTATGTGAATCCCATGAAGAACATTTACCAAGGGACTCTGCAGTATTTGTAAACAGCTTCTAATTCAAAAGACAAAATAACTTCAGTACTGAGGACAAGTGAAGGAGCATGTTTTGTAGTATGGAGGCACCAGGAAGTACTGCAAATCCAAATCCTGGAGGAAGGGCTTGGTTCCCTAGGGCTGTGCAGCCATTGCACCATCAGGAGGTTGTTTTCTCAGATCGGTATTTTTCAACCTGGCACAAAGTCTATAAAATCTGTATGAGCCTCCAGCACATTATACGTGACCGAAATAAGTATCCAGCGGTGTTACGCTTCCCCTCTCCTGAAGTTTTTACTGAGGTTGGCTGCATCAAACATACGGAAGAAGATAATGGCTGCATGGTCTGTGTCTTCAATTTGGTGAAACGTCTCAAAAATCATTCTATATGAATGAGGTGTCTATAAATATGTAATTAATGAACACGGGAGAAGCTAGCAGCCAGGAATCATATCTGTGTGCTATAAATCCTGGGTAGTATATGCTCAGTAAGTTACTCTGTACCACAATTGATTTTTGCAGTTGAAGGTTTTGAGTAGAAGGAATCTTTTTCTATTTGGTTGTGAGTAAATGTAGGTACTGCAATAAGATTCAAATTATGATGGGAGGGAATGCATTTGCCCTGTAAATATGGAGAGTTAATGTTGTGGTGTGTCCCTGCATGAAGTAAGGTTGTTGACAGGTTTATTCTTTTCCTCACTCAAAAATGTTCATTATTAGCAATTTTGGTATATTAAATGGCATAGTAAGTGGACTTGTTAAATGTGAAAGTAGGAGTCCTTCTGTTTTGATTTAAAACCCATAGCAGATTTTGCTAATGCCTCTTTTACAAATGAGCATTTATTTCCCTGAAAAACCAAAGGTAGAGCCTGGGGATTCTAAAACAGCCCTGCAAGGCTGCTGCTCTGCTCCGCTACAGCTTCTCTCCCTCTTCTGTTCCTGTAAAGCTCTGGACTGAGATGACCGTTGCAGGAAGAGCTTTTCACATCAATCAGGACTGGATTCTGCTTGCCAATACCCAGAGAGCCAATTTAGCTGTCTACTCGAGTATGTGATCTAAGTCACACTGAGGTTAAAGCCTTATCTAAATCCTGTTAAAGCTAATGCCAAGACCCCATAAACTTAATTGGGTTTAGTGTAGATCTGCTTTATGGATTTCTTTTTGTATCTTAGCACTGCTGGGGTTTGATCAGTGAGTACCTCTTAATGAGCTGTAGTTAAACTCATCTGGGACAATACCATGTATACTTGCCTTGATTCTTCTAAATAAGGGTGGCATATGTAATGTGTAATCTGGCTTCACAACTAATATCAATATTCAAGAAAAACTATCCACAAGAAGTGAGCCTGATTTCTTTTGCCATCAAAAACAATCTCCATTTGGTAGTTGTGTTTTATGTTGGACACCTTGGATAGGGATCAGTTCAACTCCTGTTCACAGGTTTTGGAATTAATCTTAATGAATGAAAGGCTAAAGCAATGAAAATTAATGCATCTTTGATAGGTGAGCTGCCTTAGATGTCACACTGCTGAAATCCTGTGTACAGAGAAGGCATGGTGTTAGCTTTGTTCATAGGGGAGAAATTTGTTATCATTCAGCATCACAAGAAGGTTCTCTTTCATGGTGTTCCTGTATTTCCACTGACTTCAGAAAACTTAATCTCCCTCACAAGACAGTGGCTGTGATAAAGGCTTTATTTGCACTTTATTTGCATCTATATTCATTTAGGTAGGTTTATGGAGATTAAGGTAGAAGCAGTTGTGCCTTGAGTAGATACTGTCATCTGCACCCCAAATGATGTCTCATATTAAACACTTGGTTTTGACCGTGGGCCAAGCTGTAGATGCCCTCTTGTTGGCAATGACTTGATTGAGTGAATAATCTTACCAAGTTTGATACAAATAATCTTATAACTGAGTGCTTGCCAATGTGATGGGAGTTTTGGCACTTGAGTGCTTTTCAGTCCTCATGATTGATCTATAGACTGGAGAAGAAACGGATGGCAGCGTTATTAGCATTCTTGATAAGTTAGCAGAACTATCAAATTTAGGACTTGTCATTGGCTTATTTGTGATTCAGGACTGGGGTCCCAGTTCAGAAGGGTTTTCTGGTGGGTTAACATAGTAATGAGAAGCAAGTATTGGTGATACATCTCTTGCACGAAGTGATGAATTCAGTAGGACGTTTTGTGTTTGCTTCCCAGAGACTAGCCTTCTATGAACATGTTTTATTCATTAGCTCTTGTGAAGAAATAAATGACAGTGATTATTAAACATTCGTAGCATTTAATTTATTCCTCTTAAATTCTTCTGTGGCTTAATAGCCAAGGAAAAAGTTTGCAAGGTGATAGTGCAAGACTCCATCTGTTCAGATAAATTAAAGAAACCACAGAACAACTTTGAAAGGATGAACGCTAATGGTGGTGTTATTGCTCTTGCTGAGTTTAATTACAGAGAATAGGGACCGATAAATATGTCTACAGGGCATATTGATTGCTTGGTGAATGTACACATCTATTCAAAGGCAAAGTCAAAGATGTTCCAAAGGGATATGACCCATCAAAACAAGCACAAAGCTGAAAGGCGAATATTTGGCGAAGTGGATGGTTACGTTTGCTTTCCACGCTGCTCTGAGCTACTGTAAAAAGTCACTCAGTGCATCATGAGTAACTGTACATGTGCTTCACCACAGAAGGGCTGGGGTTGGAAGGGGCCTCTGGAGGTAGTCTTGTCCTTTCTCCACTGCTCAAAGCAAGGTCAAGTAGAGCAAGTTGGTCAGGACTATGCATGTCCATTTGGGTTTTGATGATCTCAAAGGTGGAGATACCACAACTACTGAGGGCAGCCTATTCTGGTGCTTGGAAGGAATGAGAAGGAATGCTTATGTAGAATGCTCTTAGGTTTAAATACAGTTTACTTTGTTTCAGCTTGTGCTCCTTGTCATTTATTCTGTCTCTGGACAGCAGGTAAGAATCTTGCTCTTCACTCCCCCATCAAGCACTTAGATGCATTGAGATCCCCCTGAGCCCTCCCTCCTCAAGGCTGGAGAGCCTGAGAGCCTCACCCTCTCTGTGTCTGACAGATGCTCCGATCCCATAATCATCTTTGTGGCCTTTCTTTGCCCTTTCTTGAGTGCCTATAAGTGAAGTTTGGACTTTGAATGTTTTAGGTTGCAATTCAGGCAAATTATTTAATTTCCAGTTTAGGATTTTGTCTGTTTAAAGAAAAATAAAGTCAGGAAACCTGACCCAAACTGTCTTCAGTCACTTAAAAGCATTCAAAATTTCTGCCAAACTTGCAGCAAACTCAACCCATCATTGTTGTAAAGAGTGAATTTAGCAAAAATAACAGATTTCCCCAGCGAGACCAGCAATTAGAGCTTTGATGGTGTTTATAATCACTGTGAATAGGGCAGTAAGTGTAATTCAGTAGCAGTCATTTTCATCCTTTTCATTAAATAAAAATTAAGGTTGCAAATGTGTGTTTTCTTTTTGGTAAAGGTTAGTTGGGTGTTTGTCTCCTGTAGGAACCAAATGCCCTGAAGACCCTGGATTGCTTATCCAATTACGGCTGATTTCCTAACTAAGAGTTTTTAGATATTAATTTTTAATGATTTTTAGATCGCTTGCAAATGCCAGCAATATTGCTCATGAATCATTGTCCTTTCGCTCAGCTCTCCTGGATTAATATAAATTCACTTTAATTACACTTTGAGTTGGAGCAACTGCATTTAAGCCTGCCTGGTTTTTGAGGCAGGTATTTAGCTCAGTACAGCTCATTAAAAAGCATTGGTATAGGTTAGCGGTGTGATTAGATGTAGAAGGACATACTGGGGGAAGGGGAATTCATGTGCTGCTGGAGATAATGCAGCTTGCCTTAAGAAGCAGTATTCTTCAGTTAAGCTGTATGGTTTTCTTTTGCTATTTTCTGTCAGTATTGTGTCAGCTTTGTGTCCATAGACGGGGGTATGACAGTCAACACCTTATGTTTTAATATGTTGATGTTTTCATTTGGATGTTAATGAGTTTTGGTGGAAAGATTCATGATAGTTTGCAGTTAGAGGGTTGATTCAGTGGTGTTTGGTGTTAGTGATTCCATGTCTTTTTGACTAGCCATGATTTATGGAGGCATTCCAAACCCACCCCTTGTGTAAAGGGAGCTCCTCTGCCGCCTTGGATATTCACTGGGGTATAAACACCATCGTTTCATATCCCTGCTGTGCTAGGACAAATGCAGGGAAAAAATCAGTTGCAACCAAGTTGTGCTGAATATGATAACATTACTTTTGATTTATACTGATGGGAAGGGGAAGCCAAATTGAGCCCAAAGGTGAAATCAGAGGCGTGAAATCTCATGTAGCCCACTGTCTCTTTAAGAAAGTGTCTATTTCTCTTCCTAAGCATCAATCCAGGGAAAAAGACCTGTGTGTTTCATTTTTCTTTGCTGACTTTTTGATGTGATTAAATTCATGGTGCTGCAATGAAATATTGCCAAGGAGGCCTTGCAGCAGAAGAAATAGTGCGGTGTTCTTCCAAAGCCAGCAAGTGCCCAGCAGCTTTCTCTTTAGCATAATTAGTGAAAGCACTGTTCCACTAGGACCTGTAAATCACTTTTTCTCTGCACAGGGCACTTCTGTTAAATGCTGACTATCTTCTTTCTATCCACTGGCCAACTAAACAGGCAGAATGTTAACACCTTAGCGCTCAGTGAGACGTTTGGAGTCTGTAATCAACAGAGAACTTCTGCTTGCATAGAGTGATTTAATTTCTCCAGCCATTCATTTCTGGGCGAGTGATGAACTCGTCATTTTAGGTGGCTGATGTGATATTTATAGTGGTTGTAGGCTTTTATTATTATTTGAAAGAAAAAAATCTTGTTGTGACTCACATTTCTTTGCATGCCTCAGTTCCCAGAGGGAAGCGTTGCTTCTGGCATTTGACTAGGTACTAAACTACTCGCTTCTCAATCCTTTCACAGTGGAAAAGCATTTCTGTGAAAGACCAGTCCTACTGGCTTGAAAAGACAGGTAGTGTCATGGCTGAAGCCTCTGGCTGCATTTTATTCCACTCTTCAAATTTTCCTGACACTTGGAATCACCAGAGGGAATTGACCTGAAGGGGGGATAACTGACTTGCACTGATTTTGTACTTCAACCAGTTTCAAGAAGAAACTCACCCTCCAAACACCCTCACTGATTTATCTTTAACTGCCCGATGGTCTGGCCCCACTCTCACTCTCCTGGTTTTTACTTTCTTTAAAGGTGATTTTCTTGGATTAGGATTCATTTTAAGTTCTTTCCACTTGGTCCTGTGCTGGATGGTTGGGTTGTTGGCTGTGTGCAGGAGAGATGGTCCCTAAGTAAAACCATGGCTCAGGGTTATATCTCAGCCCAAATCTTAGCTCCAAGTGTTTCTTTTCTAAGCATTCATTGACATTTAAAATACCAAGGTGATCGATTGGAGATGTAACTGCAGACTCTTCTTCCATGGAGCCAGGGAGTTTTCCTACCATGGCAGGATTTGATTTTTTGGAAGAAACCCAGAGCTCTTCTGAAGCTGAGAGCAGCTGCCTTTACATTGCTGGTGTGTAGTAGATGGGATTGGGTATGCCCAGTTTTGTATTGAAAGGCCAAGTAGTTATTTTCAGGGTCACAAAGTGAGAAAATGAATGAGCTGGGAATAGCAGCCGAGCGTCCTGATTCCTTATCTTGTGCTCATAAATACTCTGCCTTCCCCTGCCACCCCTGCAGGCATCCTTTGCTAAGGTGTTTGGCTGAAGGGAGCACAAACGCACAGCAAGCCTAAGCAAGGCTCGCGGCTTTTGAAAGGTGAGAACAAACTTTGTTTCTTGCTGCTGAGCTGGTCACTCATCCCCCAAAACCTACAGAGTCCTTTTAGCCAAAACCGGGCTACATCTCCTGATGTTCCTGGGAAGTTGAGTGTTTGGAAGGTGGTTTATGAGATGTAGAAGGATGCGCTTTGCACACTCTCCTTTCTGACATTGGAAGAAGTCACTAAGCCACTTACTTTTTCAGTACATCACATAAAATGCAAAGTGTATTTGATGAGGAGCCACTTACACAGTTCTTTACAACGTGTAGACAGAGTTATGAGGCTGGGCAACAGCTTTGTTGATGAAAGAATAAAGAAGTCGCATGGTTTTTCTTCCGCCCTTTGAAATGGGCAGAATAAAAATTTTAATTACTTGTTTGTCTATAAATAATTCAGTGAGGCTATAGGTTGTGCTTATACACATGCACACACAAGTGAGATACATATCTAGTGCTGGAAAATTACTTGTGCCTCTCATAGGTAGTAAATTCTCCAGGTATTTATGGGCAGTCATAGAGGCTCCCGTGCATGCTGACAGAGAAATAGTTTGTCAAGGTGATCACTAAAGGGCAGCAGAGGGCAGCAGAAAAGGGTCTTCCCTGGGCTGTGAAGGCAGGCAAGTATCAGGCTTTCTGTAGGTTATTTTTTCTACAGAGAAGTGACTTATCTCACGGGCAGGAAAAAAGTCCTCACCTCTACAGGCTGAACAGTGTCAGATTGCTCTGTTATGGTCTTGCAGCCATTCATCATCATCATCACATGTTCTTAATCCCATTGCCTGGAGTCCCTTCTTTCCTGAGGGTTTGTAGGATTTTAAGGATGTCCTGTATTCTGCATTTCTGGTTTTATCCCTGTCAGCACAGCTGTGTCACCAACGGGAAGACAGAAAGGTCGTCTTGTGCACCACTTGTGCATCTGTGGTGAGCAGCTTATGCTGAGCTTTGCACTAAGTACCTCCATGTGGTCATTTCCTTATGCATGCACATCTCAGCCCAGTCCTTCCCCTCTCCCCAGGTACTCGGGAATAATTCCTTGCAAGATGTAGTGTGAAGGATTTTGTAGGTGATTTCCTGTTTGGATACAGGAAGATTGGTAATAGAAGATATGAGAGGGGAGGAGTTGTGCATGAGAACAGGTAATTGTATGTAGAAACCAGTGACTAGGAGCTAGCTACCTATCAATAAAGAATGCGAGTTGCTTTATTTTTTTGGGAAGAAAGGAGACTGAGTCATATATCAATTAACCTTAAGTCAGATAAGTGGCTGAGGATTAATTTACTAGATAATACTGGACTCTGCAAGGATAGGGAGGATTTGTTGGAAACTATTTAAAGTATAATTAATGTTCCTTTTAAATACACAGAGATAACAATTAGTTGAAAAAATCTTTTTATTAGAAAATGGACCATTTTCAAAGGAAAATAAGTGTTTAAGCATCCGTTTGCAGCTGCTGGAAGTGATGTGTTTTCATGCAAGACAAAGGAGCTTTCCAGAGTTACACAGGAGAGGATCATGTCCTCATATTAAAAGGCCTGAATGTAAATGCTGAGCTGCTGAGCATTTGTGCAGGCTGCCCATTAGGAAGCTGATAATATTAATTGGAGCTCTTTTGCCTGGCATGGGGCCTCTGCACTTGTGTTCAGAGCAGGGTTTGCTTTGTGCCCATTGCTGTGATGCACTGAATCATTGCCGGGGTTCTGAGCTGCTTCAGTTTCTGCCGGCTTCTCTTTTTCCAGGGGTGAGGTACCAGGAGAAATCAGCAGCAGTTCTCTCTGTTTACCCTTTGGGGCAAAGTGCATTTTCAAGAAATGTAAATATTTCGATTGCTAATTTATACCCTTGGCATTCAGGGTGACTTTTTCAAGTGACTGACGTGCTGTGATTAGTTGCTCGTAGCCTTGTAATTAGCTGAAATGGCATTTACATTGCTTTGCCTTGCTGTGTGTTTTGCTGTGTGGGTAAGCACTGGGAAGGAAAGCATTTGTATGGGTACTACTGCAGATGCTGTTTAGCTCAGGGACAGAGCTTCTCTTTCAATTTAGCAATGTGTTAATAATAAAAGCAATTCTGTGCCACCTTTACTTACAACACCATAAAAACTGAGCCTGTGTCTAATTTGTGTACCCTTTGAGAGTCTAGGAGGACCTGACCTAGGAGAATTACACCCATGGAGAGTCTTTCCTGTGTGCGTACACTGATTGCTTTTAGTTCTTTTTTACCTTTGATGTGTTTTTTCATTTGAAGATCTCAAAACCTTTCAAAGTTTTCTGCGAAGTTGTTCACCTCCAAAGCATTTAGAGGTGTTTTTTTTCTGTTTCTGCTGTGGTTAATAACCTGCAGAAAGGCCATGCTTTATGCTGTGGATCTGAAGTAGTGTTAATGTGTATCTTTCCACTGAGGTTTTGATTTTGTGTCTTATTGTCTGGCATGTTTATTACCCAGGTTCTGCAGTGTCCCTCTGATGTATTTCAAGTACTTTGTTGAAAACAGATGATGTTTACGGGTAAGAGTCAGGTCTTTAAAAGGAATTAAGTGCCTAAGCTCCTCTCAGCATGGTATAGGAGGCAATGTGTTGGGGTCTGTTGTCCACTCCATTGTGGCTGAGATCCTTTTAGTTGATCAGTGTTTTGTCTCAGCTTCTATTGTATCGCCTCTAGGTTTAATGCATTCCTGGTGCTGGTAGAGAAATGAAGTTTGAGTCAGCTGCTGCTATCAGGTCTGTAGGAGAATCCTCCAAAGTCCTTTGCCATCCATTTAGCAATGTGGGTAAGCGCTTCTGTTTAGCTGGAGAAATCGTATTATGAGAGATGTTCTTTTATCATCACTTTTACATCAGAAGGAGAACAGTAGTATTTTCACCCATCAGTAGGAAGCAAAAGTGCCTCTTCCTTCGGATTCCTATATAAGTGGATTTCACATTACTCAATACAATGCATTTCAGTGATTGGAAATGTCAAAGTGATTAGGGAAAGCTGGCGTTTTGAAAGTGTTGGAGTGCATCTATGGCTACACTGCCTGGCAAGAAGCTTCAAATTATCTTCAGCTGCTAAAACACAGGCTTTCTAACCCACAAATGTGACATTAATTTCTCTTGTGGTGCAGATTATGGAGGAAAATGCCCCTGCTTGGCTTCCTCTGGTTATGTTGTGCATTCATAGCAGTTTCTGAGAGACCTAAATCCACAGGATTTTGGGTATGAAAAATCTGTCTTACAATAGCTGCAGTTCAATATTTGCTTGCATTTAGCCAATTTACTGAGATCATAATATTGATGATGGTTTCATTTCCCCATGAAAGGTGATGTTTCCTGATACAGTCTGCGGCTCTCTCCTTCCAAACAACTGTTACTCAGAGCTTTGCAAGACTTTTTCCATCAGGAACATGTTGAGTATAGCCTGGCTTATTTAGGAAGTGTGTGCACAGGCCAAATTCAGATTGACTTAAGGCCAAGTTAAACACCTGAGCACCTGAATGCAATGTGCTTTGTGATGCTTTAGGAAGTATATAGGGCTCCTGTCACAGTGAAAAAAGGAAGCGAGACCCTGGCACCACCAGAAGATGGTTCAAGGTCCTGCAGAAGTGCTTTTAAAACAAATGAAAAAGAAACCTTTGTTCAACCTCAGGCGAGTATGAAGTAAGCCAAGCAGCTTTACACAAAATGAAGACATTAAGTGTGCTTCCACCCAGATGACAGTTTTATAACCATGTTTCTTGATGTGCAGTTAAAAACAATTCTGAATTAGCAAGGTTCTTGGTGCTTCTGACAAATTTGGTTTTCTCCTTTGAAATAAGATTTTATTAAGGAGGTTTTTCCCCTCTTATGATTTATGGTAACTCGCCCTTTTTCAGAGCACCAGTTTCAGGTTGAAGTCTGTAATAGCACAGCTGATGGAGGAGTTGGGGCATTAAGAAGTTGTCAACATTAAAGATAGCCTTTCATGTCAGCAGAGCCTTTATTAAAGCAAAATTCCAATTGGCTAAAAATGGTCCAACCCTGTCCTGCTCCGTGTGTCTGTTCTGTTGCCAGGTTGCCCTTGGGGAGGATTCTTCTTACTGCTCTTACACGTTGGCTTCTGTGATGACCAAAATGAGAGTGGATGTGTTGTAATGAAAAATAGATACCTGATTTGAGGTCCAGGGAGGTGACTGGGGTGTAGGGTGTGGAAGACATAGTTCACATTCAATTAAAGGCATTTACTGCTGTAAATCATCTCCAGCTCTGCCTTAGAGTTATCTTGCTCCAGCAATGACTGAAGCCCACCTGAGGAGCAGAGTTTGGGAAATAAGTGATCTCAGAATGGATCATTACTGGTTAAGTAAGCATAAAACATCCATGTATTTTCCCACAGTTCTGCTGTGGGGAAAATAAAAGCTGTCTGTTTTTTCCTATTTACTGTAGTGGGTTAGTGATAATCACCATTTATGAAGTCACTCATAAGAAAGTAATAGCCTGAGTAGTGCTTTGGGATTAAAGCACATCCTTAAATGATACTATAAGGAATCATTTGTGTAATGCAACGCTGATCTGTAGCCCTGAGATGGGTTTACATCCCATGATTGACCAAACATTGCTGGCTTTATTGCCCTTGATGATATGTAGTGTTCTTGTATTTTTCTTTCTGTGGAAACGCAGCTTTTGTGGCTGGTGATATTTGGCATTGGTGGAATGCACAGGGCAGTGAGTGGAGCTTTCCTTATCCAGGTGATGGACAGTGATGTTTGCACTAGCTCCAGATCGATACCGGGTTTTGCTTGTGCCAAGTGACTGCACTTGCCAAAGGGGAAGGGAGCTCTGAAGAGATGAAGGTTAAGAGCCAGGTAGGTGAGTAACTGGAAAACAGCCAGTTGCCATTTTTCTTTGTAATGAACACCCAGGACCAAATTCAGTGGCAGCATTACGCCAAGTGTTTGCGTTAGAAATCATAGTGACAGTTTATTTGCATCCAGGGAATGCAGGGAACCAAGTCATACAGCCTGGGGCCCTCCAGAATAAATGCAGTACAAGATGAATTAAAAAATGATAAAATGGTTCCTAAGCCAGTTTCTATGATGGTAATGGTGAAAATGCCAGCAGACGGGATGGATTTTGTAGAAGAACCATCTCAAAACACATACGTGGAGCTGGAGTGTTGGATCTTGATGTTGGATGTGTTGAAACTTCAGTAGAAGGAAGTTTTAGACCAGGTTTTAAGTACTTCACAAGCATGTTCCTGTGTTAACAGCAATAGGCTGACACCAACACTCCTCCTTCCGCTTAAACACTCTTCTGTGCTGTTTTCTCAAGAGATGTGATCATGCTTCAGTGTTGGGTATGAAGTGCTATCTTGGAAACGTAGCAGTTGAAGAGCTGTGACTTTTGCAGTGCCCTGAACACTTGACATTTCATCCTCATGTCTCATTATGGAAACCACTGCATCTAGGAGCATGCAAATAAGCTCTCTCATTACTAAAACATGGACTCCAGGCAGGTCATACTTACATTTGACCCAGGGGCTTGGTTTTCTTTCTTCTAAGAATCTTGGTTCACCTTTGTAGATCAGAAACAGCTTCCCTGATGGTCTTCTTTGTTAAAGCCTTTAACTTGGAACAAGGATGGCAATTGTGCTCATAAGAGAGCTACAGAGATGGGTTTGCTGCTTTGGATGACTGAGCTAATTCATTATTTGTATAGGAATCTTATTACTGGATTGTCATCCATTCAGGACTGTAAATCTGATTAATCTGAATACATGAGATTTGCAAGGGGGTGTTCCTGGTTTGCTTTAAATATAGCTGACAAAAACTGCATTGCTTTTTAAGTAACTTTCTGGCAGGACTGCAGTTAAAGCTGTAGGCAGCATATTAAGTCCAAGAAGAGAATCTGGTGATTAAAAATGAATTTGTTACTTGGACAGTACCAACAGCTTAGCTTACAATATTTGGGAAAGGGCATCTGTCTCCCTGCCTTAGTAGATGAGGAGGAGGCAGAGAGAAACACAAGGAAGAGCCAATCTATCCCCCTACACTGCTTCCACTTTGCCAAAAGGCGCTGTACTGCCTGTTCCACTGGGCTGCTGCAGCTGGGAATACATCTGCTGCCGCGGTGCCTCTCGCCACAGGGGTTGTCCCTGAAGGTTTTCTCTGTACTGGCAATCTGTCAATAGAAATATTGACAAGGGCTGTCACACTGCTGGGTATTTTAACCACATCAGCTTCCCTGCAAGGAATATGGCCTGTGCAGAGGTGCTGAACGGCAGTTGCACACTTTGTATGGATAGCAACAGTTGGAAAAGGAATGTCCCATCAGCCTGGAATATTATCTGCAGATAAATGGATGTGATGAAGTTTTGTTTTGTAGTTAGCAGCAGATTTACTCTATCTAAATCAAATCCTTTATTTTCAATCATGTAATGTAGGGTCCTTATTCTAGAATATGCTAGAAGTTATCATGTGCCAAAGGGCTCATGGAGATGTCCACAGTGCCAGGATTCAGGAGGTTATGCCAAGACTCAGCAGTAGGACTGAGGGTGAAGTTGATTTGCAGGTAAACATATGGGAAGGACACACACTACAAAGGGTACTTCTGAGACTGAGGACCTGGGTGGAGATAAGAGAATCTGTGTTTGGTTCCATATGTCAGCATGAGCTGCCTGTAATTTTTTACAGTCCATGAATGAATTCCTCTGTTCTTGGTACCTGGTGTTAGCATGGCTGTGTCCCAGGGCAGTGAAAATAGATGTTAATGAGCAGAGTGGGCATCACAAATGCTTTTCTGCTCAAGGCATCCTAATATATGCTAATAGCAACCAAGGAAGCCAATACTTGGAGTGCTGTAACTGCTTAAGCAGCTCTCCAGCAGAGATTGATTGCTGGGGAGAAGAGAGCATGGACAGTGGCATGGATGTGGCTGTGTCTGCTCCAAGGGCACGTGCAGCTCTTTGTCCCGAGCTTGTAAAGAACGCAGGCTGATGTTAATGAAAACAGTGTCTGAATTACCTTGAGTAAGAAGGTAGTTCCTGTAATACATTCCAATGCATGGAATGGCTCTGCCAGCATCTTGTGTAAACCTTAAGTGAAATTTGGAATGGCTGCTTTAAAAGGAAAATAAGGCTGCTCACTGGGGTTTTGGCTGGTTTTTAAATGGGGCTGGTGGAGGTGCAGCAAGATTGGCCTGGGCAAAGTAGTTCAGTTTCTGGCTTTATCATTGGTGGAAATGTGATCTCTACACTGGAAAGTGTCTGGGTATTTTGTTGTGATTCTGTGGATGTTAACAGGGAAAAGAGATTGGGAGAGGAGTAGGGAGGGTCTAGGGGGCTGAAATTCATTCAGATAATCTGTCAGTTATTGTCTATTGCTGCAGGGGCCTGGCAGCTTGGACATGGATGCTGCGGTTTTTTTACAGCCCTGCCTAATGGAGCTGGCCTTAGTGTGTCAGTAGAGTCTAACACTGTTTGCTCATGTCCCATCTCTGCTGCAGCCAACTACGAAGAACAGCAGTTCAGCTTTTATCAAAATTTTGATGCAAGAAATAGTGCCTTTTTGGGTGCTGAGAATGGTTTCAAAGAGAACAACTGCAGGACAGTTCTACTTTCTTCTGCTCAGCTTTGATTAAAGCCTCTTCACAGTTATTTTTAAGAATCACAAGGCATTTGCTTGTTGCTAAATATAAGACGCATGACTCAAAGAGAATGCTGAGGTCCAGATTTTGAGCAATGAATCAGTGAGATGCTTTAAGCTCTATTAAATCCCACTTCAAATTTTCAACGTTGCCAACAAATGTAAACAACAAAACTGAAGCTAACATGTTGTTTTGGTCTGTATTTTTAGGATGACATATGCTGCCGATTCTCGAGAGCACCTCACAGACATGCGAGCGCTTTAATGCTGCGCTTTGTAATGATTCATGTATACGTGACTTTCTCTTTTCCCTCCTAACTTGGGCTTGGGTTGTGCTTCTGAAGGAGACTGATGGTGTTCCCATTGAACACCGCACCTTGTTTGACCATCCCTGCAGAGTTTTGAGTCTTTTTAAGGTGTTTAGGAGTCTAAAGCATATTGGCATAAGACGTTTGGGTTTGTGGGAATTTTTTGTGCTTAAGGTGGTTTTGAAAATCCCAAGGAGCATTTATTTATGCATTTAAGCATAAATAAGGTGGATTCCTTCACAAAGCTTGTTACAGAGAAGCTGCCACTTGTGACAGTGAGAGAGATTCTAAAAAGAACAAACCAAAACCACATCAGTCAAGTTTCTAGGGTGAATGACCTTCATAATGTCTCATAGATGGTTCATTCCAAAGCTGAATTTTAAGCCATGTTTCTTCCAAGGACTTCATTCTTTTTCCTTAGGCCACAATCTTGTAGCTTTTAGTCCATCTTCAGTTGATTTTCAAAAGGTTCCTTCACATGCTGTAAATATTTTAAGTCCAGACTAAATGAGGGAGCATCAGTGCAAGCATCCAGCTTCCCATACAAATGTATTCTCCTTTTGGAACTGACACGGAACTATTTCACTGTGCCTGAAATGCAGCTTAAGTATTAAAATGTTCTCATTTTTTGTCTGCGATTGGGTGGGCACAAAATATTGATGCAGCTGACCGCAAGCGCCAAGCCATCAGTTACATAGAGCCTAAGGATCTGGCTGAGTATGTGAGTGAATTCAGATGTGCATGTCCAACTTGGGCTTGTCATTTTGAAAATGAACCCATTTGTAAAGGTTGGTGCACAGGTAACTCCTAAGGAATGGAATTACACGTTGACTTTTTTGTTAGGTGTCTTTCTGTTCAGTGCTGCTTAGTTAAGGCGTAATATCTTTTAGTATCATTCCATTACATAGAAAAAAAACCGTTCACAAAGAGGCTGTAGAAGGGTTAGCATGAGGCTTATTCAAAGCAGAGAGAAGGATTTGGGATATCACTGAAGTGACAAGAATCATTGCTCTATAGGCCTGACTTCCCATTTACTGCCTATTTACAGAGTGTGATTCTCACTTGTGCCAAGGGGTTTTCCTATGGTCCTGACAGGCATGAGATGCCTTTCTGCTCAAAAAGTGGATTCATGAGTTTTGAAGTGCTGCCTTTCTGCTTTTCCAGTACTGGGACTAAGGCAATTCATACCAAATTTACATCACATCGAAAACTTGCATTGACTCTGGGTTTGAGGCTGGAAATCCTAATCAACTAGAGTGCATTATCAAGCCTGATAAATCTTACCAGACCTTTTAATCACTGCAGCTTAGAGTTAGTGCCAGAGCACGCAGCCAGCTGTAATATATACGACTTTCGGTAAAGTTGCAGAATTCCTGCAGTTTATTTAGGATAAGTATTAACATGTTCTATTCTTGTTTTATGGACAGGATTTAAGCTGATTGTAAGCTTAAATTGCAGGGTGTTTTTGGTTCCCAGTTTGTCAGGGGTCACAACCTTGGGGTATTATTGTAACAGCAGCAGATCTTTGGAATGGCTGTGCTAATTTTGATGTGTATGAGTGTGCAGAGACACTTGCGCTCCATTGTACGCCATTTCTTACTTTTCAAAGTGCAACTTTTGGCCACTTCCATGATCTTCCTAAGTGCTGGACTGAAAATCCCTGCATATCACTATGGGCAGGAGCTAAACATCAGTGATGTCACTTTCTAGCTCAGTTCAGTGAGCTTTAGGCTGAACTTAACAGAGTTCTTCCATATTTTCAGCCCTTATGTTTTTGGCACTCCATTAGTTCCCTCTGCTGCTTACATGTAAGAACAGATTTAGCACCTCCAGGTACCTTGGAACTGACTTGATGTAGCTGGGTGAGTTGGTCTGTACTGACGGGGTTTGTGCTGTGGATCAGAGCACAAATTGGCACCCACTGCCCATGGCTGTGACAGTAGCCTGTCCGTGAAGACATGTAGCAGAAGCAGAGGTACTTGGGCTGCTCGCCATCTCCCTCTGGGCATACATAGCTCCTGCTCCAGTAGTTTGTCGATGGCGTTTTATTATCATCTTGCTAGCTCTGTATGGGAATGATTCTTGTAGAAGCAGAGGCTGGTCCGGCCAAAGTGGTTTCTGCTGTAGAAAGACGCTGTGTTGCATGTCTTGATGTGTTGTGGAGGTGATTGGTGTAGCCCATACTCAATGTCTCTGTCTTGGGTAGCTGCAGTAAAAGTTGTGCCCTGCACTTGAAAGCAGGATGGGAAAAACCATTTTCACATCTCAACTGTTCATCTATAAAATGTTAAACCTGAAAAGCTCTCCCCATGTTTTCTCTAAAGAAAACAGATAACCTTGGCATGCTCTGTAATTGTCACTCCTCTTCCCCTTGGCACTGCTGGGACAAGTGCTGCTCATACCCTGAAGGCAGACAGCAGTGCTAAATTCTATCCGCCTGTGAGTGTTGCTTTATTATCACGAGGACTCAGAACTGAGCAGACTCTGTGCAGGAAGATATTTCAAACTCCTCTTACACCTTCAGTTTGGGAAATTACATTTTGCCATGTAGTTTTTAATCTGTCAGTGTAGACCATACAAAATGACAAGTGAGCATGATTTAATTTTATGATAGCACTGCATTAGATGACCACATTATGTTGCTGTAAAAGAGGGATTTGAAGTAGTGGTGAGCTTTGCTCTTCTTTCCACATTTGAGAGTCTTGTTTCTTGAAGTCTGACAATAAAACCTTAAGAGTGTTAAGAACAGCTTTACTGTTGTTTCCTGGGGCCTGTTTATCCATATTTGGCAAAATAGGTATCACATAGGCACTGAGTGTTTTGCACTATTTATTTTGCATCATTTTATCAGGACTTATCAAAAGGTTTTGTAATGGAGACCAAGTCCAATCCTTTATTTCACAGATGGGGAAAATCCAGGTCCAGGGAGCATAAGCAATAAGCAGATGGCCAGAATCCAAATCCCCTTTTAGTTATCTGTCCATGCCTGTGTGTATGAGCCTGCATTGTTCAGTGGAGTGTGACCAAGAGCTACTGGATATGGCACATCTCTATGCAGAGGCCAAGTAGAGACCACAAGCACTAGCTAGACCCCAGGGGCTCTGGTCCCATGGCCCTCATGAACACAAGGTGCATGGCCCCTGGTCCTGGAACTAATGGAGTTATTGTGGGCATCTCTGCTCAGAGCACTGTTGCGCTGAATAGATGCGATCTAGCTCCAGGGAGCAGACGTAACAGTGGCTAAAACTGTATCAGGGCCTCTTCTTTGTTAGCAGTAACTTCACACAGGGGAACAATGAAGTGGTGGCTGCTCTTGGCTGTTACTCGTCAGGTTGCGCAGCTTGGGCTTGGCTTCAGTGACTTTTTATCAGGATAAAATTGAGCTAATACCACTCCTGTGTATGATCCTGGTAAAACCTTGTCCAGGAAATCATTTACAATCCCAGGCAATCGTATTCAAAAAAGGTAAACTGAAGCAATTGCAGAGCCAGAGGATTTAGGGTGGTCAAGGAAATGATTGATGAGTGATTACAATACTCATGCTTCATGAGCTGATCAGGGAAAACTGTGATGAAGCATCCTGTGGGTGTATACAAGGCAAGAAGAGGAATACACAAAATTCAGGCTGAGGTTAAAGTGAGCAGAAGTGGGCAAATCTGGACCTGGGAAGAAGTTGGAGCAACCTCGATACTCGTTTCACACAGCTTCGGAACAGGAAGCATGCAGGCAACAAATCACTTTTTGGAAGATGTTATTCCATTAAATTTAATTAAGAAAACCCAAACACCAATAATATGAGGGTTATAAGCTTCTGTTCTTTATTTTAATGAACAAGCAAATTGCTTTAATCTCTTCCAACTCTCTGATGCTAAACAATTTATACCATCTGAGAATCTGACCCTGAGCTTTCAGAGGTAAATGACTCCATTTTATCTGCCGCATCATCATGGGAAGATACATGTGTTCATGTGCAAGGGAAAAGAGGAGGGAAGCAGAGTTCCACGGTGTCCCAGCCAATGAAAAATCCTGGGATTGCAAAAGGGCACATAAATATTTGGCTTCTGTTTTGGGCACTCTGTGCGGGAATGTAAAGCAAGGACAAATAGCAATCCTGTGTGATCATTGTGTGATCTATCCTACTGAACCACGGAAACAAAATAAAGTCATAAAATCCAAGGTGAGCATCCACTGAAGAGTTCCTAAAGGGCTTCTTGAGAAGATGCCAAATTCAATACATCTTCAGGTGCCTTAAAGTTCATGCAGAGAAAACACACTCTGCTGCCAGAACTTATTAGAATGTGCTCTTATTAGAGCTCTGAGGACAATTGCTTGGAAGGCATTTAGTTCAGCTTCTGTATCTTAATTATTGAAGTGATGAAAGTCAACAGGGCTAATCTGATTTGTGGGAGTAATTGAGGTCAGGGGAAGAGGGAGAGGAAGGGGAGGAGGTTCAGCAGTTAATATAAATGAAATGATAACTTTCACTTTGATAAGCAGAGAGAAACCTAGAAATAAGTCAAGTGAATTTTACTCTAAAACATATAGGGCTTTGAAGGCAAACCCGATAGATTTTGTAATATTCTGTAATACCCTATAGAACACTTGGCAGAGAGGGAAAAATCACTCTTGTGCAAAACAATCCAGTCCACTTTAATTATCCTCATGTGCACCATAATTAAAGGAATCTTAATAAATTAATGCAAACTATTACAGAGAACACAAAGGAAAAATAATTGCAAGCCTACCATGAGTTGCAGTGTTGGGAGTCCTGCTGAGAGACTTGGCTGGTTTACTTCCTCTCTATTTTGCTCTTCTCCCCAGGATGAAATGTTCCAGTTAACACTGTTATCATTGACCAGCAGAAAAAGCTGATGATTCGAAAAATAATGGGAAGCAAGAGGGCACGGTTATTCCTATGGATTTCCTTATTTCTTGGTATTACAATTAGGGGTTAGACATCTCCATCCTAGCTGATGTTCTCATCGCATTCCAAAATCAGAATGACTCCACATTATTTAATTGTGAATTGAGAACTATTTCTAGTGTAATAGTTGAGCTCTAACACAAGTTAAGGGAATAGATGGTAAAAGAATGATAATAAGTGTAATAAATGGCAGTTTGTGGCCTCCAAATGTGGCACTCCCATTAAATAACATTTGCTCACTGATGCATATCAGATCCACGCGCCCTGTCAGCATGTGGCATGAGCAAAACATTCTCCCAAATAGTTCATATTTACCTGTGCAGAAGAAGGAATCATCCTCGAGGCTTGTTAGTATGTGCTGACAGTGTAAATAGTGCTGGTAGGGTGCTAATTGGGATAATTCCTCAACATCCGAGCACAGTTACAGCTTTTGGAATTGCCTCTGACAGGGCAATGACAATTTTCTATACTAGTGACACAGGGAAGACAATCTGCACTGTGTCGAGCCCCAGCCATGCTTGCAGCAGTCTTTCTTCTCCTCAGGTAAGCCAGGACTGAGGGTTAAATTGCCCTGAGGCTTTTAATTTTATGATAGGTATCTGTACAAAATGTTTCTACTGCTGAGTGTGAAGGGGAAATATCCATTTTTTAGCTTTTTCTACCTTTTTTTATTTTAAACCCATGAGACTTGCTCTAAGAGCTGCTTATTTGTAAAGGAAAAAGAGTTTACTTGAAATCAAAGCAAGTTAGAAACTGCTTTTAATGCTGATGGTTCCCTTTATCCACAGCTTGGGAATTAGCAGTCTCCAAATACTCATAGTTGGTGGTTCCTTGTGGTGTAACCTATGACAAAGGCTGGGTAAAAAGTTTTCCTGGCCTAAGGAGTGAGAGTGGTTGGTTATGGCGAAGCGGCATAGGGTAGGGAAGGGAACCATCCCTCCTTTTGGGAAGGAGCAGTGCAACGGTTTGTTAGGCAATAGACTTGGAGAGATGCAGGACACTTCAATCCTAATGCTTTCTTCAGTTTTGCAAGGAGAGACCAGCAGAAAGTGAATTTATTTGGGGTTTTGGGTTCATTGATCCCCCCTGAGGGGTCCAATGATGGGGTCAAAGGTCTGTAACAGTGCTAGTCAGTAGGAAGGTAAGGCTTGATGCTGTGTGGTTGAGCCTGGGTGACTATGTAAGTCATGTTCCTTTGCAGTGATTACAGGAGTTCAGATGAAGCTAGGCTTTAAATATCTGCAGGCACCAGAGAGGGTCTGGATTCTGCCTAGTTTTTGGATTAGAACTTCTGTTCTTCTCACAGTGAGATGATCTAAATAGCTGGTATCTAAGAAGGAATTAAATAGATTACCCAAATCTTGTAGTTAAGCTCTTGCAGATGACAGAGGGCTGCAGCATTAAAGAAATCCTCAGTTGCAGACTGGACAATTAAGGTGGAAAAGCAGGTATTAGCCTGCTCAGTATTCATGTTCAGTATTTGCAAATTGAAGAAGGCAGCATGATCAGCATCTCAGCTATTCTAGCTCTCCCATATGAGAGACATAGGAAGCATATGAGTGCCTCACATCCTTCCTCAATTTTCTGGAAAGCGGATGTGTTTTTATAGCTGTCTACTTCATGGAGGCTGAGAAATGAAATTGAGTAGCTTCTTGTTGAAATTCTTACTGCTTTTGGGTCAGTTTTACCATCAGCACCCGTGGTTTGTACTGCTCCTCTGGCAGCTCCCTTCAGGGCTGGGCTGACTACTGATAGCGCTCATGCGTACTTGATTGTACTGTTGCTGAAGTGTTGTTTGAGTTTCTGCTTTGCTTTGAATGTAAATGTGAACTTGATAAGCTCACAAGGACACTTGTGTTCATACAGCATTCATGAATGCATGTTAAAAACTGCTATAAAAGGACACTTCTTGTCTTCAGCTAAATTGACAGCCACTCTTTCAATATATGCGAGTTGTGCTTGAAAAATCAAGACAGGATTGTCTCTTTTCCAGCTAAGAAAGAAGACTTCTTTATAATGTCTGCATGAGTGAGAATCTAAGCTATTTGCTCTGATGATTTCTTTCAAGAGGAAACATCACCTTTTGCTTTGTTTTGCTATATAACTATTACTTTCCCCTTTGCTTGTCTGTCTTTAAACCACAAATTTCCATGGGTACACACATCTGTGATTAACCTTTCGCTGTCATTCAGAGCCTTCTCAGTACGAGGAGTGTTTATTGTTTAAGAATCATGATGTTTAAGAATAAAGTTGCCCAAAGAAGAGAGCTGAAGGTGATAAATTGTAGTGAACAGGATGCTTTTTTCCTTATGTTGGGCTTTGTATACCTGCTTGCAACATGCAGCAAATCAGGAAGTCAGTTCAACTGGACAAAATGAGGCTAAAGGAAAAAGAGAGAGGTGGGGAATCATCTGCTTTTCTTCAGCCATTTTTGCCTGTCTTCAATAACAGGGTACCATGCAGTACCATTTAATGTCTAGGCAGATGCACATTGACTGGAAATGAGCACATCTTTTCTGCTGGACCAGATTGTGCAGATGGATATCCTGCCCTTAGATAGTTATCACTGTACAAGCAGACCGTTGTCCCACACTCTGCTCCTTGCAGAGATCAGGCAGACTGCCTTTAATTGGTTTTGAATGAAGCCAGCCAGCTTCACTTACAAACCCAGTCTCAGTTATTAAGCTAACTTGGCTGATTTTGCTTAAGGCAGAGTAAGGAGCATGGCCTGCCCTACCTGTAGATCTTTGCAGAAGGTAACCTCCAGCCCATGGCTTATGCTGCAATGCAACAGCATGTTTACCCAAGCTGGCCATTTACGGAACAGATGTCTGAGTTGCCTCAGTAGCAGAAGTGTTAAATCAGAGAAAAGACTGACTTGGAAAGAATTTATTACATTAGCAGGTTTTTTTCAGTGCGGGCATGAACAAAAGCACACCTTGGACCTTTACCGCAGTAAAGTCTAGAGATTACCCTAAAATCAGAGTAGGCTAACTTCAAATGTCTCTTAATTCCCAGTTCTTTAGTTCATACAGATCTTTTCTGCAGCTCTAAGGCTCTCTTTAAAACTCCATTCTCACATTTCACCTACTGGGATCTCAACTAAAATACTACTTAGAAATACAGCACACTCGTGACAAGATGAGCAATAGCCCAACTCCCAGTAAGCTTTGACAGGCGGGCTCCAAAGAACATTGCTTGAATGATGTGAAATGTTTCAGGGTCAGCTTTGTACCCTCTCCCTTGCTGAGCAGACAGACATGAGCCCCAGCAGAGAACAGTGTTAGTGCGAGGGGTGTGTGTGTCTTTTCGCTGACCTTCCCAGTACAGGGCTGGACATCTTTATTTCAGCTGCTGAACTGGTGCAAGAGAACAATGATGTCAGACAAATCAGAACTTTGAGTGGTGTCCTGAGGTCAGGACAAGTTGCTAACATTCTTCAGCTTTTCAGAGCAGTCTACACTCTGATTCAGAGATTCACTATTAGGATCTAGGTTACTTTAGTACTTGCTTAGGTTGAACAGGCAGCCCTGGCATGGACTTCATTTTCCTCCAAGTGCATCTCCTTCAAAAGTAGGTTGAATTTCTTCCAGTGGCATGTTGAAGTTGATGGAGATAGTGCCATCTCTTTAAGCTGCTCCACATAAACAAGAAAACACTGCATATTTAAATCAGAAACCTGGGGGTTGTACAATCAGATTGAGATCTGCCATGTGCACGTGTCTACCTGAAAATTGAGGAGTTGTACTAGTTCAGACAAAAACTGTTCGCCATCGGTATCCCCAGTGAAGCAGCAAGAGAATACTCTGAGCAAACACAGTTTGGCAAGGCTTGTTACACTAGATCACATACATGAGGAAGGATATTCAAAAGGAAATGGAATCCTAGAATGGTTTGTGTGGGAAGGGCCCTTAAAGCTCATCCAGTTCCAACCACCTGCCACGGGTAAGGACACCTTCCACTAGAGCAGCTTGCTCCAAGCTCCTGTGTCCAACCTGGCCTTGAACACTGGACATGGAAGTCTTGCAGGTTTCTCTGTTTTGCCCTGGTATTAGTATAGAACTCAGATATTTCTGTCCCTGGATAAAACCCCATGTGTTGTAATACCTACATACCACAGGATGGAGTTACAGCCTTAACTTTAGATTTTTCTTGCCTTCTAGCCAAACTACTAATGTATGTTTGTAATGTGTTTGGGTTTTTTATACGTTTTACTTGCAACAGATGTGTATGACTGTGTTGGGAGAAGATTCTTCCATATTTCAAAGAGCAGAAGAAGGTTACACCTGGCACAAATCCTGACTATGTTGTATGTTGAGGGTGTGGGTTGTACACGGTGCTTATCTTGTTACTTTTGTGTGCTTTAATCTGCTGTGATTCAGTATTCAAGAAGTTCACTTTTCCAGAAGTCCTGTGGACTCTGTCAAGAGTTATGTTCCATATATACTGCTCCCACCTAGGAAAATACACTGAGAAGAACAGTCTGTGGGAGTCATGGAGGTGGTGCTGACGTGTGGGATGGTGCAGCAACAGCAGCACAATGTTACTACAACTGTGTGCTGGAGGCAGTAACGAGCAGTAATAGAAAATCTTCCAGGAAGGATTGCTGCTGAGAGTGAAAAGAAAGCATAAAGGCACCTTCTAGGGGGTTTTGTTTGCTTATTTGCTTTTGTTCTCCTGCTGAAGGAAGAGACTGTGCTGTAAAAGTAGGTGCTCTTGAAATTCTCTCTTTGAAAAGAGACCTAATGCAATGAGGCTGAAATACAGTGTGTCCTGGAGCTGGCTCTGCAATACAGCTGCTGTGATGGGGAGAGGCATTCCCAGAGGTTTCATCTCCGGATAGCCAGGCTAACCTTTAGCAACATTAGTATTCTTCAGCTTCTCTGTCTGTGGAAAGGTGATAGGATTTAATTACATACTGAAAAGCATTATGAAACTGAATCTACTCGTGTTTGTAAAACACTTGGAAACCTTCAGGTTGTAGAATTGGCAGTATTAATAACTGCCATCTACAGCACCCTTGCAGCTTTGTGCCTGTCAATCAGGACACAGGAATACTTTCTCTTGGGAACTTCATAATGTCCTTTGTCATTAGCAGAGCTGCTTCAAAAGAGGTGGCTGTGGAAGTCTGCAGAGCTGCCTTCATGTGATGGCAACTGACTCGCTTCTCACCTCCCAGTTACTGCACAGTTGAGTTTTTACATCTGTCTAAAAGCTCATCTTCAATTTTAAGCATTTTTAAATCTAAAACAATAATTGGAGTAAATTTCAGTAAATTCTTCATTAAAAGCTAATTAATTCACATTTTAGTGTTGGAAGTTTTGAAGGTATTTGTATCACTAAAGTTGCACTAAAAAAACTCTGCCTCTGTATTCATAAGACAGGTTACTCTGAAGGCAAATGGTGTTCTGACATTCCGGCTCTGCTTTCCCCTCTTGAGATATTGGTTGTCTTTATTTCCTTTTCTATTCAGTATTGTAACCAAATATTAAGTGAGGATGTTATGCCCTGTGCTGGAGAATGAACGTGGAATCCTGGATTTTGTGAGCTTCTGGACTTATGTATCCTCAATAAATAATGGAATACAGGGAATCTTTATTATTTGGAGCTGGGTTTGCTTGGTCTTTTGCCTTGTCACTGTTCATGAAGTGAGGCCAAGTGAGATTGGGTCAATACCCGGTTGAGAAATCTGAAAGCAAAGAAATTGGTATCCGTGAGTCACTGGTGAGAGCTTCTGTAAACTGGTGCTTTGTAGCATGGAAGAAACTAAATTATCACCCTTTGGATGACACGTAGGACTAAAGTCTTTTGAGAAGAGATGCAATCTGTGAGGATCTTGCAATAAAAAGAGGAGCACAGAACTCAACAACTTAAATACTAGATGTGACACTGCTTTTGCCTAATTCATAGCATTTTAAGTGTTCTTCTCAAATGATTCTCTCTTTCCGGTGGCTCTCACTGGGAGAAATCTCAATTCAACAGCAGTAATGTAATGTCGGAAGCAATTTTCTTCTACTGATCTCATTTCTCACATCATCTTGTATTAACCATGTGTCACTTGAATATTTTTCTGTGTGTGGACTTCAGATCACTTTAAACTATCTGCTTCTGTATATTGGGGTAGGAGTCTAAAATGCTTCTATGCTCAGTCATACACTGAATTTAGGGATCTGGCTATAGGCTCAGTTCTGAGAGGATATTCCTGAAGATGAAGGCATTGCAGATTTTAACTTACGTCCAGGTGTGTATCCTGCCCTAAGTGGAGAAATAAGGACTCGATCAATCGTTCTATTAATTGAGGTGTATGTGTTGGGCAGAGCCTTGGGTGACATGGTTTAGTGTGAGGTGTCCCTGCCCATGGCAGGGGGGGGTGGAACTGGATGATCTGAAGGTCCTTTCCAACCTAGCTACTCTATGATTCTGCATCAGAGCTTTAGATTTGACCCAATGTGGGTTTTGGAAGGAAATGATACTTGTTTGTTTGGGTTTGTTTCTTTTAAGAGATACAAAGAAATAGTCTAGAATATAGACTACAAATAGAAAATAGTGAGATACATAAAGAGATGTGAAAGAAACAACGATTTGTGCAGCCTCCTATTCTTGTTCCGTGCTGTCAGCTGGACTTCAGTGTCTCCTAAAATTTTTCCTTGGCTTCTCCTGCTGGCTCCTGAGCTGCCCCCAGAATAAACCAATGGCAAGTCCTTATTTACAGGGCTCAGTCTGCTTTAGGGATGCATTCGAAGACGTATTCTTCAGTATTCTCAGCTCATCTGCTCCCACCTGCTACACTGTCCACCATGCTTTTGGGAGGACTGCAAGAATAGTATTGACATTTAAGCTAGCTTTCAAAATTACTTTTGGCTGAGTAACATTTTCACAGCATTATTGTCATCCAGAATCCTTAAACTGATGGGAATTGAAGGGAATGTCATGGAACAAATGATAAAATTATTCTGCTCTGAAGGTGGTACAAATGAGAGCAAAACCTCTCCATAAATAACATGATTACATGGATATTAGTGTTAGAGTGCTGTGCTGCTTCTAAAGCATGCACACCCAAGATATCCAGCACTTTATTGTTGAAAGATACTCCTGAGAAGATCACTGACTACTGCTGGCTGCCCCAGGTAATGCAAATGAGGCACGTAGTTACTGTGGTGGTGTGAAGTCTCGTGACACCCAAACTGGATTTCTTCATGTCTGTGGCCACCAAGCAGGCATAAAACCAGGAGTTTAGCACTAGTGCAATACAGTTAGCTTAACACCATGTGTTCAAAATAGCCCAATAGAGCTAAGCAATCAGTCATGGCAACATGTAAGACACGATGACAGCACCCACCCTCTGGCATGTGCGCAGCCAGGTGTTGGAGGGTGAAACTGGAAGTACTCACAGGTTTCAAGGTAGGAAACAGGTAGTTATGGTCACTTCCTTGGAGCTTCCCACACAAAGCCCACTGAGTCTCAGCCGGCAACGTACATGCTGGGACAGTAACTTGTTTGGTGTGGATGGTGTCTGTTACAAATACATCATGTCTTTATTTAAAGTCTAAAACCAATGGCAAATTCACTGCATCCCTGGATATGTTGGTTGCTAAATCAGTTTTCCCATTAAAAAATGGATGTCTGACTCCAGGATGCGGGTACCTTCATAGAAAGTGCTTTAATCCCCGCATTTGCTGGATATCTATAAAGACATCTTTCTTCCATAGGTACTTCTAGATCATCATAGGCCAATAATAATGGGCTATGTCATCTTCCTGCAGTAGGTTACTATAAAGCTGTCAACAATCATTTGGGTTTATAGAGACAGCAATTAGACTAGATGTTTTTATTAAATTGTGAATGTTACATGAGTAGTAGAGAAATAAAAATAACCTTTAGTCAGAATTATACTGGCAGTATATATCATTCGTATTTGGGATCATGAAGCATTTATAACAGTTGCTCTAGGAGTGCAGCAAGATTGTTCTTGGTATGGCAGAATAGATTCTCTGTCCTATTAAAGATCGCTCCCATTGATGCAGAGTAGCTGTGCAAGTGAACGTGTTTCAAAGCAATTAAAACAGTGCTGACTCTGAGGTAAGGTGGTGAAGAAGCTTTTTGCACCTATGAATACCATGAGAGATTGATATGTTTTCCCAGGAAAAATGTTTGGCCAAAGTCTGTGCTCTAAAATGGTCCTGATTCATAGAATAGTGAGGGGTGGAAAGGACCTTAAAGATCATCTAGTTCAAACCCCCTCACTATAGGCAGGAATGCCTCACCCTGAACCAGCTGAAGGTCTGTGTAGGTATCTTCACTGCTATCATAGCTCTGGAGACAAAGATGTAAAGTTTCCAGTTTTATACAGATTTCTAATCTCCACGTGATAAAGAAACATCAAAGGGTAATTCTTTATATGAAGCCTTTAGAAGATATGCTGGGGTTTTGGGCAATTATGAGACTCTGCTTTATTAAAAGTAGCTTTGCAGCCTGGTCTGCTGCTGTCAGCCTGCGAAGTATTCCAAGGCAAAAGGAGAAATAGCAAAATGTAGTTTTTGTTGATCGGTGTTAAACTGGATTAAAGAGAATCAAGGATGTAATTGGAAAGAATGTGTGTAGGTTTAAGCGGGTTTTAGAGAACCTAAAAGCTGTTTGTGAAAGGGCCATTTTCCTGAGTAGGCTCAGGATATAGAATTGCAAATCTTTGAAGCAGAGACTCTTAATAATAGAGGAAAAACACCAAATAAAATAAATGGATCTAGTGATACTTCCAGGAACCCTTTGTTAACATGTGTGTTCCATACAATGACTATTCAGAGCATATATAGCTGTGGCATGACATGGTTATGTGCCAGTTGGGCTGAAGCAGAAGGAAGCGGACTAGCAAGATGCAAAGAAATATGAGGATTTGGTGTTAGAGAAAGCAGGGTGGTGATTTTTTGTATCTGTTGAAGCTGCACAGTAACACAGTGTGTGTATTAAACATCTGAATAACCTGAAGAAAGTGTCAAAACTTGTATCACAGGATTTCCTTAAGCTTAGGCTGGACAATGACATCTCAGTTGAATGTCCTGAGCAGTATTTTTGTGATGGGAATGGTAGGTAAAGCTGAACACGAGTCTGAATTCTGTCAAAGTGATTAAAGTGAGAGGAAATGTCCATCTGGTGTTGATAGGGAGAAAATTCTACAGGACATGTTCTCAGCTACAGCGTATCTGGAGAGGTTTGTGTATGGCAGCACAGGAGACAGGGTGACAATTATCCTTTTCTTGTTCTTTGACTAGTCGTGCCATAAGTAAAATGGGATATTATGTTTTCATTCAGTGAAATAGTCTTTGTGTGTGTATTTTGGACACCTTCCATAGAGCAGGTTGCTCCAAGCCCTTGTGTCCAGCCTGGCCTTGAGCACTGCAGGGATGGGGCAGCCACAGCTCCTCTGGGCACCCTGTGCCAGCGCTCAGC
>JAOEHY010034924.1:0-16001 GCA_025447955.1 Psilopsiagon aurifrons | reverse complement strand
AGGAGCAGAGGGAAGAAAAAGGGGGAAGTGAGTGAACAAACTGCGTGGCTGATTTATGGCTTAAACCACGACAGAGCCAAAGGAACATTATTTTTAATTTCAGTAAATAAAAAATTTTTGATTGGTGCAATGCAAAGTCTGAGATTTTATATCAATATAAGTTACAGCATGCATATTTAGCCTTCACTATAAAGCTACTTTACTAATGGGACCAAATATACCACACAAACAAAAAATAGCTTGTGTAGTGTTTTCAATTTACATTTGTTTAATTGTTCCTCTTCTTGCCACTGTCAGCTCAAGGTTTGTAACAATATCATGTATCTGGCTGCATTTATTTTGTTTTCTAATTATCCATTAATCTGAGATTTTTTTGATGCAGCTAATGGATTAGACCTTAAAGCCTGAAGAACTGTATCCCAGTTTAATTTGTGTTTATGAGACTGAGCAAAGAGAAGATAAAGAAAGAACAAAGAAAATAAAGTTCTTCCTGGCACTTGTGCCAAAACAAAGGTACTGTTTACCCTTTGCTTTTGCATTCAATAATCTGTTCTTTTTCAGATTCAGTTATTCCAGGGCTGTATTAATGACACCCCCATTTTTCTCATACACGTCAGTGATGATATCTCTTTGTTCCAGATGAAAGGAAGTTTTGCTGCTATCACTCAAATCCTAGGGAGCTGGGTAGCCACCTTGAGTTTCCACCAGATGCCTTCAGCTCTTTACCAACTTGCCTCAGCTCATTTGGATCTTCTGTTCAGGTTCAACATATGAAACAAAAACATTTTGCTAATTCAAACGTTTTATAATTCATGACATCAGTAGTCATTAGCATCTCCTGAGCAATAGTTCATGTGTTTTGAGTCCATAGCTTCCATAGCTGAAAACAGTTAAGTGATTAGATATGTCCCTAGGAGAAAAGTACAATTGGTGCTTTTACTATTCTCTTTTTACAGACATGCTATTTTGCAAAAGCCATGTATGCAGATACAGCAGTGCTCTGGAAAGGCTGATACATGTTAAAAGGCTGGTTGAACAGCTTAATGCTTAAAAATGCACTGAGGACATAGAGCATAGTTCTTACCAATATTGCTTGTCCATTTCATTTTTAGGTCTTCAAAAAAGTACTCAGAATAGGTACAGGAAAAAAAAAATAACTGCAGCCACATGGAAAAAAAAAAAAAGTGTGGTTTCTTACCTAAGCCTAGCAATCAAGATAGTAAATTAACCTTGTTACAAACCATTAGATACATGTAATACCCAGCGTTAATTGCTGCATAAGGATCAAGGTGGATCTGAGGGAAATGGACGATCATAACTAAGAATATTGGCTGGAAGAGGATAAAGATTAGGTCAGTCCTGTACTTGAAGGTACTGTTTTATTTAAAGAGATTCCACTAGCAAAAGGACCCAAGAAGATTTCTCCCCACCCTGAAATATCAGAGCTGTTGCTCTGTATTTTCTTTGTTTGCTTCCTTTTTCACAGCAATTATAGGATGTGCAGTGCATTGTACCTAAAGGTGTACTTCTCTGCTGTCTTCCTTCCCTTCTTTCTGTCTTTTCAGTGTAAATCAATGTAAAAGGAGTGCCTTACAGCACTGTCATTTGAAGTCAAATAAGTCATGTGCTCAACTAAAAGGCTTTAACTCTGTAGATGGGAAAGGGACCTTTGTGTGTTCTTGCTTATCTGCTTGTAGTCTTCAGTCACTTCATCTGCTGGAACTCTTTGAAGTAAAGAGTGATTTTTCTTCTATCTTTTGGTTATTTGGACTGAATGTCTTCTGGGTGGGGCTGCTCCTCTCTGCTATCCTTTTGCAGTACCTCACACAATGCAGATCAACCTTGGTTTGTCACAATGAGAGATTAAAATAATGCCTCTTTCTCTGCCCTTTGAAAGTGATTCATCCTTGTGGAGAATTTGCTATGCAAGCGTCCTTCATTATTTGGCATGGATACGGCAACCACAATCAAACTCTGTTTATCTGTGTTGAGCCTTTTCTACTTTGTAATAGTCTTTTCTTATGTCTCTTCCAATTAGGCTGCGTTAATATCGGTAGTCCTGCCTTTTCTAGATATATATAAGAGAGTCAAAGAATCGCAGAATCCCAGACTTGTTTGAGTTACAAGGGACCTTAAATCTCATTCAGTTCCAACCGCCTGCCATGGTCACGGACACTTTCCACTAAACCAGGTTGCTGTAAGCCCGTCCAACCTGTCCTTGAACACTGCCAGGGACGGGGCAGCCACAGCTTCTCTGGTCACCCTGTGCCAGCGCCTCACCATCCCCACAGGGAAGAACTTCTTCCTAAGATCTCATCTTAATCTTCCCTCTGTCAGGTTGAAGCCATTCCCCTTGTCCTGTCACTTGGCCCTTTGGTATCCCTTTGGTCAGTTTGTGTCAGCAGTCCTGGCTGTCTCCTGTCTCACTCTGCTTGGTGTGTAGCCAGTCTTTCACTTAAGTCAAAGGGAGAAGAGGAAAGCCTATGCAGAGCCAAACAATGCCTGTCTTAGTGATGTGCAATTGAAAATTTAATTGCTATTTTTTTTTAATAACCAGAATGTTTTGATCAAGCTTGTGTTGTACAACAGTCAGCAATGTTCCTTTGTGGAAGATGTCTCATCAAATCTGCATTTCTTCAAATATGAATAAAAGTCGTGGTTTAAACCTCTCACGCAGTTTGCTTGCTACTCCCTGCTCTTTCTTTTCCCCCACTCCCAGAGGAATGGGGAGGAGAATTAAAAGAATGTAACTCCCACGGGTTGAGATAAGAGCAGTCCAGTAGCTGAGGTATAACACAAACCACTGCTGCTGCCACCAATAGTAATAATAATAAGGGAAATACAAGGGAAGAGAATACAACTGCTCACCACCCGAAGACTGAGCCGTGAACTAACTCTTCTGGGTTGCTGCCCCCAGTTTTTCCATCCTGGGCATGATGTGCTGTGGTATGGAATACCTCTTTGGTCAGTTTGGGTCAGGTGTCCTGTCTCTGCTTCCTCCCAGCTCCCCCTCCTCCCTGGCAGAACATGAGGCTCAGAAAGTCCTTGGTCAAGGTAAACATTACTGAGCAGTAAGAACTGTGTTATCAGCGCTGTTCCCAGGCTGAAAGTCTAAAACCCAGCACTGCCACAGCTATCAAGAAGGAGAAAAATGACTGTTACTGCTGAACCCAGGACATAGTGTTTGAGTGGAAATAGATTACAAAGCAAGTTCATTAATTTTTCAAGAAAGTACTTGCAAAATTCCCTGTCTTAGATTGATTTGTGGTGAGCTAGAAGCAATGTATTTTAAAGAGAATAGTTTTAAGCAAAAATGCATCCCAAGCGCTATACAAGTAGCGTAGAGGAGGAAAGTTTAGATTAAGGGCCGATTTATTCAGTGTCACGATAAATCATAAATTTATGATATAATAAAATATAAATTTTGTGCAAGGTTAGCACATGGCTGAAGACAGGAGTTGGAGGATGTTATAACAATAACATCATCCAACTTGATCGGTGACAAAAGGACAATTTGTAACTTAAAATCTTAAGCTTTTGTCAAACCCCCTCTGATTTGGCTTTACTAAGGTTAGGCATACTTAACATTTATTCCAGCTCACAGTATTGTGGCTGCTTAGTGGAAGGTAAGCTTGTTTGAGTGATGAATGTAATTTGAAGAATTTGATTCACCTTGAACCAAATACACCAGCACTAGTTTAATACATTCCTATGAAAGTTCTGAAAATATCTGTTTTCTAAAATGGGTTTGCTTTTCCCTTTGGCACAAATGTTGGAGAAAAACCAAACATATAGGATACTAATGGGAAAAATCCATGCGAATGCAAGAGTTGATGCTAAATGTATTTTCAGATCAGGAGAAGGAAATACTAATGTGGAGTAATCTGAAAAATTTACCGCAGAATAATGCTGCTCAAACAGCAGGTACTGTTAATTACTGTTAATTCACTCTGTAGATTTTACAATCTGAACCCACAGCTTCCCTTACTGAAGGGGAACTGTAGAAGCTGAATATTCTAAATTTGTAGTGCTTCTCATATTTTTTTTTTAATTATTTTATAATTTTTTTAATGTCTGGAGCCCTGTGAAAGTCTTTGGGTAAAAAAAAAAAGAAATCTTTTTCTGTCCTCCTGCTTTTGTCATCCTACTTTTTGCTGATACTGAGGATGAAGTCAATATGGCCTTTAAGAGAAGGGAAGTTATAATTATAATTGCTTTTTATTTACTCTGGGAACTGACAAGGCTATCAACTATGAAATATTGTTACAGCATTGTGTATCTATGGTTGTTACCCCAATAAAAAGCATGATTGTTTGCTCTACTATTAAATTGTAAATAAAATGGAATTTTCAAGTTATATACATTCATTTGCCTATGTAAATATTCATAACCTTGTAACTGTTGAGACAGAAACTTATTTTCTTTTTCATATGTGCTTGGAAAGAGCTTAACTTTTTCCAGTTTATAAAGCTGACTTTATGAGGGATGAAGAATTGAAATGTGAAGTCAATACAAAGAAGTCTGTTCTTTTTTGGAAGTATTCAAATTTAGATTCCCTCACAGGATACAAAAAAAAAAAAAAAGAAATTAAAAGAGTTTGTTTTGTTCAGGTCTTTAGGTAAGAGGCAGAAATGGTGTGGTTTTTGCTGCTAGACTGTTACAATTCGGAGTTACATGAACTCAACAAAGTACTGCTAATGTAAGTGTTGAATCCACCCACATGATACAAGCTGGATTAACGAAGTAATATGCAAGGAATACACAAATACCTGCTTAGTTTTTTAAAAAATGGGATGTGAATGTTTTGATTTCTGCACACAGCTTTGAAACTCATTCCTTCATTTTCCCTTGTGCTGTTCTGAAACCTCTACCAGTTGTCAGGTAGGATGTGCCTACACTGTTAGAAGTTACGGCTCAACAAATGTACACTGAATATTTGCTGCCCGTGAATATCAATACTCTGAACACAATTCCTAGAGCCATGAGGTACCAATTCTGGGAACATATTTTGAAGGAAAAAGTGAAAACTTTGAAGTTGTGCATACAGTTTGTCTCAGTAATTTTGCAGGCAGTGAAAGACAGAAGCCCATCTACGTTCTCTTTCCTATGAAAGCCTGGACTAAGTTCCTCTGAGGTTCCCTCCAACCTGGGCTGCACTGTGATCCTTTGTAACACCTGGAGTGGAGCTGTCATCTTTCTTCTGGCCTTATTTAAAGATGAAAATTATTGCAGAGCAGCTTTTTATGTGGCCTTGATAGTAAAAGTTTGTTTAACTTGATTAAACGTCACTGCTGTGGCTTAATCCCAGGTGGTTATTCAGAGCCACACAGCCACTTGCTAACTCCCACCTTATCATTTTGCTTTGGGTGGCATAGGTAGGAGAATCAAAAGAATGTAAACCCCATGGGTTGAGATAAGAATAGTCCAGTAACTGAAGTATAATGCAGAACTACTACTACTACTAATGACAGTGATAAGGAAGAAAACAAGGGGAGAGAATGTAAAACTGAAAAGGGAAAGGAAAAGAAAACAGTAAGCACAAGTGATGCACAATGCAAATGCTCACCATCCCTGAACCTATGCCCAGCCTGATCAGAGCAGAGATCTGGGCCTTCCAGATAACTCCCCCAATTTATATACTGGGCATGATGTGCTGTGGTGTTGAATACCCCTTTGGTTAGTTTGGGTCAGGTGTCCTCTCTCTGCTTCCTCCTGGCTTCTTGTACCCTTCCTCACTGGCAGAGTGTGAGAGACTGAAAGGTCCTGAATCAGGGTAAACATTACTGAGCAACAACTAGGACATTGGCATCTTATCAGTGTTGTTCTCAGATTGAAGCCAAACCATGGCACTGCACCAGCTGCTAGGAAGGAGAAAAATAATTGTTATAGATGAACTCAGGACAAACAAGTATCTCTAGTGGGACATGGCAATACTCATTGCTTGGTTGCTTTTGTTTCAGAACAGACTGTTGGAGGTTGCTTTGGGAATTTCTATGTCCACAGGGTTCAGATTTAGAAGAATACAAACCTGTTGTGCCTGGCATGGCACATTCCACCACTGATTGTAATGCATCTCCTGTACACATTCAAGAAGGACATCTAATAAAGGATATTGGATGGCATTAACACTTCACATAAGTCCATTTCAGGAGGCAGATGGTCTTGGACTTACTTAAGGAGTTAGGGCAACTGCCTTTGCATTATGATTCCAAAGATGTTAAATTTAATGTGGGTTTGGTTCATAGCTAGTCATTCTGATGTGGGCAAGTCATTTGTTAGGATGACTGTCATGGAGGCTTTGGGTGCCCTTAAATATTTATCTTCAGACTGTGGTAGTTGGAAATGTGCCTTAATAATAACCTCCTTCTTTTTTCTGTCCTCGCCTTCCCCCCAAAGTGTGTGTATCTAAACCGGATTTGGGCATACATGAAGGAAAAGGCCACAGAGTGAGAAATTATAATATTTGAATTAAAATTAGTTCGTAAGTTTGAATGGTCAGCAATTTAACATCAATACTGCATGGAGTTGAAGGGTTACATATATTACTAACCAAAGTTTTATATCTGCCCCTTGGGTTATATAGCTCATTTTAGAAAAAACCTCTCTTAAAATTCCTGAATGAGAAGTTTTTTGCAAGCCTTTGAAGACTTCTCCACAGAGTGTATGCTGAGAATTACACTAGCTAATGTTCTCACTTAGGTTCTGCCCTAATTCTCCCAGAAGCAAAAGTTCTCTGAGCTTCACACCTACTGGTATGCAAATTCCATTTACTTTAAATATTCTCTGTAGAAATAAAGGCAACAAGCTGCTCTTTCTTCCCTGGGGCTTTGTCTCCAAGGCTTCTAATGTTACATGTGACCTTTCCATACATCTTCAGGATAAACTGGCTTGAAAAGAACTTCCCATTTCTTCCCCATGGCTTCCCTGTGGAAGCACTATTTCATTTAATGTGGTAGCCCAGGCCATTTCTATAGTATAATGGTGCAACAATAGATCTTTTTCTGTGTTTGAGCTGCTGCTTGACAAATCAAGTGAAGTCAGGTCAAGGACAGCCAATAATTCACCCCAACCTCTTTCCTAGGCACTCACATTTTGCATGGACAGTGGCTACTACTGACACATCTTTGTGGAGCATGCAGATTACTCCAAATTGGAGTGAGTTAATGATTAGTTCAAATTCTGTCATCCTCTAAGTTTACAGCAGAACTGTGACCTAAATGAAGCAGATGGTAATTAACATTCTTCAGCTGCAAAGGACGATTTTCTCATGTAAATTTTATCTCTTCTTAGCTCCACCTTATCCCCAGTGGAGTCCAGAGTGGAGCATAAGCTCTTTGCTGAGCTGGAAGTTTTGATTTGTCCTTCAAATAGATTCAGATGCTTACATTAGCACACTAATTTCCCCAGTCTTCCATATCTGAAGGGCCAGGATTAGCTTTAGTTCTCAAAAGAGTTTTTATTCCACCATTTTTTTTACAACTCTTGATAGAATTTGAGTGTATTCTTTTCAAGAGAGTCAGCCAATATTTATTTTGGTTGAGTGATGGATTAAAAACTACACAACCACCATAGGCTACCTTCAAGATAAACATGATGTTTTGGGTTTTGTTTAAAAAGGAATACTGTTTGAATGGCTCTTCATCTGTGGTCCTCAATTATACTTCTAGCATGAAGAGGAAATTCACTTGAACACATAAAGAAGGGAAAAGATACTGAAGACATTAATACTTAGTTTTTTAGGACTTCAGGTTTTGTTTCAGTGTGCTGCAAATGCACAGGGTTTTTTTTGAGAAATAATCATGTAAATGTGCCTCTTGCAGATAATACAAAGATTCATGGGGTTTACTTATATTCAGGGATATTCTATTAAAATATTTTCTTTCTGCTAAAATTTGTACAAGTCTTAAGTGGAAACTAAATAGACATTTTACATCATAAAACCAAAATTGTACTGTGAAGAAATAATCCACAATTAACAATAGCAAATGTGGTGCATTTTACATATGCACTACAAACCTCTAACAATGTCATTCTTCAGTACACAATGTCAAGAAATACAGTCATCTCTAGTGTCGAATTATTCTGCACTCAGCTCTTGTTTTTATCTTCTCTGCTGAATGAGTTCCTGCATGGTAGCCAAAGGAAGTGGTAAACAACCCCCACGGAAGACTTATATTTGATTATAAGAATACTCTTATACAAGCTTGCTGTGGTTGCTTCAGCAGCTATAGCTAATACTATGCCTGTTTTTCAAGTGGGAAAAAAAAAATCAAAGCAACAAAATTTTATCAATCTTGCAAGTATCCATAATGTGCATTAGGTTTGATAGAATTTCCTTTAAAACAGAAGTAACATATACCATTATTTGCCTCAAGTTACTGATGGTGATATTGCTATGCAAAACCAAGTAAAATGCCCTCTGTGTTTCCTGTTGAAGTGAATTTCTGGGTGAAAGGTTCTATGTTACTGTCTGTGGAAGTGTGTGTTGTATTCTATCATGACCTTTCCTTGTGTATAATCTCCAAGGGTTTTCATTACTGGACTTCCAATTCAACTTGAGAGAGGAACCTATTCTCAGACCTGAGTCACTCTCAGCCTGATATGTTGGAAAAATAATGCTGTCATGTACAGTCATGGGATGCTTGTCTTAGTTCAGAAAGGCTGCTGCTTGACTAGCTAAACGTGCTAGTCAATTTTTTACTTGTCACTACTGCTCTTTCAGCGCTCAGTGCAGTTTGCTGGTTTGGGTTTGTGGAAAATATTCATAGATTTGGATTGAATAGCTTGGGTCACTGCACATTTCCTTTGTTAAAAATTCCCCCAAACCTCAAAATGACTCAATAATAGTCATAAGTTGGATGAGCAACTCTGAGACTAAAAAATATTGAAATAAACAAGTCTCACTTGAGTAGGTTTGAACTGCTGCTTTATTGTTTGACATGATAGTGCTCTTTTTTTAAAGCCCACACTTACTGTGAAAAATGTCTCTGAGCTGGGACTGCCCAGAAGAGACAAGCTTTTTAATAGATAATAAATGAACAATCCAATTGCTCAAAGATACTTTTAGCAGCAGTGAAATACAATAAATACCTTAAGTGTATAACAATTCACAACAGAACAGTTAAGAGATTGTCAATTGGGAAAAGTCTTGCAGCATTCTTTTCCCACAGGCTGGGGCTTATTCTAACGGTCTGATTCTTCCAGTTTTCTGGAAGGCCCCATCCTGTGAGCAAATGAATTGTGCCCAGCCCAGTGCTGAGAGCAATGTTAAACAATGGAAGATTCTTCAAGGTGTTATCACTGTCATTAACTGAAGGGACAAAATCAGGTGTGTCCTCACTTCTGTTTAGCCCAGTCCATTAAATCTTTTTTGTTTTTTAAACAACTCAAACTATAAAGTAGGATAGCTGTTGTTCAGAAACACAATGTGCAGCACCTTTTGCTCCACTGCTGCAGCTGTGGGAGTAGTAAAATCCAATGAATGAGCAGGACAGTCACCCAATTGTAAAAATGTTGCCAATGTGGCTTTACAACTGATCCAGCCTGTCAGACTCCAAGAAATGTGTTGGCAGTTCTAAGGTTAGGATTAGAACTGGTGTGTGCAAGGTCTATTACCCTAACAGATTTGTCCAGAACGAGAAATATGGATGGATGGATGGATGGATGGATGGATGGATGGATGGATGGATGGATGGACGGGCGGATGGATGGCAAAAATGACACTGGCAAAATGTGAGTTAAATTCATCCAGAGTAATTGCCAGGTAAGCTCATGAAGACAACATTTAGAATTGTAAGGGCTGCTATACAAATCTGCTCTTATCTAATGTACCTTTTTGGAGGCAAAAGAATACCATTTTGGAATCTATACAATTGCCAATGTTTGCAAAAACAAAGAAAAATTCTTGGGACAAATCCATTAGGATTTCAATTGTCTTCCAGGGAATACAGAAAGCCACAAAGGATATAGGAAAACTGGGGAAGATAAATAGATTTGTGGGCTGAATGAGATGGGTGAAGATACTAATTCCAGGGATATCATCTACCAAACCTAGATAAGGTATGGTCATGATAGGTGCTCTTTGGGAAGAAAGAAATAGCTACTGCATGTGTCTGGGGTAGATAGAGAAATTAGAGTTTTCTGCTTAATACAGAGCAGTGTAAGAGTCTACAAAGTGCATTTCATTCAGTTTAAGCTAAACAAAAAACACTACCAGAAATCTATACTGTGGCATTACTAATAACGGTTTTAAACTAAAAGAAAATAGACTCGGTCTGGATTTGTTATGATAAGGGTAGTGAGGCTCTGGCACTCAATTTGCCTGGAGAAGCTGTGACTGCCCCATCCTTGGCAGTGTTCAAGGCCATGTTGGATGGGCCTTGAAGCAGCCCGGTAGAGTGGAAGGTGTTGGAACTAGATGAGTTTTAAGGTCCCTTCCAATCTCCAAACTATTCTGTAATTGTATCATAGATGTTCAGGTCTTTCTCCTCACCAAGTGTGTACATGGTGACAGTAAGCTCTGTTCCAGCTGTGTTGTTTCATAATCTGCTCCTAGTGGGCCACACTCCACTCTAATGCAGATGTAAGGCAGTATTAGTTTGCCAGAAAATTTGCTTCCTGTCCTAAAATGAAAATCCTTTACACAAAAATAGAGTTATTTTGACTCAAAGTTCTCTTTATTCAAGATAAGTAGCCTTTTACAGAAATAAGTTTGTTCTAGGTCAAAAGAAGTGAACATTTAGTCAACCAACAGTTGACTATATGTTTTTATGTATTTTTTAAGATTTCCTGTTTGGTGATAGAATAATGAAATAAGTAGTTTTATAATATATTTTCAGTATATTTAAAGTGCCAGTTGGTTCCTGCATAGAAGCTGGAACTGCCTTAGCATTTCAGCAGCTGTTTAGAAATATATATTTCCTGTTACTGAAGACTGTTTACTCTTAAGAAAATGAAGAACAGATGTGCCTTCCATTATTTTTTACAAACAGCTTTTACACTGAGTCAGAGATTAGGTGAAGCTTTTATATCCGTTAGTGCCAAAAAATGTTTTGGTAAGAGGCATTTTGCATGTTGGCTGTTGCAGGAGAAAAAGGAAGTAGATGCTGTTGTGTTGTATGTTAAAATATTTTATTGTAAGATAAATGAAGAGTAGCATCACTTGGAAATATCTCTATCCATCAAGTTATGGAATAAAGCTTGCTTTTATATATATGTGTAAATATAAAATTCTCGTGAGAGAATATGCAAGTGCACAAATAAAAGCCATGAAAACTACCATATTTAAGACTGCCAAAATGTTCTGTCAGAAGATAGATGGGACTGAAATCCAGTTTTTAAAAGTATATTGTTTTCCTGCTTTTCAAAAACTTAATCTTTCATTTCTCTCTCTTCCAGAAGGCACTAGCAGGATCTCCTGAACCCAGTCGGTTTCAGACTTGGATTAAAACCTATGCCTTAGAAACTGTGCTTGGGATTTCATTGTTAAAACCCCAGTGAGCACCATTTTGATTCATTGCATTTGTCATACCACATCTGATCTGCTGCAGCACGTCTTGGCGTTGGCATGGAAAGAAGACACTGTGTAACTCACTGTGATGCAATGCAGTGGAGAGTGAAAAAGAAAAGAAAAGCCTACACAACGTCAAAATACAATCTGCTCCCAACACAGATGACCATCAATCAATCTCAAGTTTTTCAAGTAATTCTGCTTCAGCTACCCATGAAAATTGGGGGAATATTCCTACATTTCGCATCAATAGTCAGCAGCAGCAACCGGTGCATATTTACAGACTGTCTTGCCTGCTCTCTTCCTGTGTATGGCTCCTGTCTTGATCATTTGGCTTCAGTTTATCAGGAAACAGAAGCTGCTCAGTGAAGCTTCCCTTAGCAGTAGGAGAATGGTTTTGCTCAATTCAGTCCTAGATTCTGTCCTTCATCCCTTTCATTGGGACTGCTGTTTCCTTTCATCTCACAAGGACCCCTCCTCTGTCCTTGTGTCTTCTCATGCTATTTTCTGTATTATCTATTCAAGTAACCAACAAAAGCTGTAAACTTAATGTTAGCTGATGGAAAAGAAATGTGATCAGTCTCAAATCCTACAAATCCCACAGGCCTTACAAATCCCCCAAAGCACATTCCTCAGGATTGTCTGTTTGTCTGAGATTTTTTCCTGTCCATTTCCGTTTTCACTAATTTCTCTTCTCATTTCCCATCCATCTTAGCTTTCCTTATTCATCTTGCTACCTGGTTTTTTACTTTGCAGAGACCTATATGAATTTGAAAGTAGAATGAACTGTCTCATACATAGATTATTATTTTTTTTTTTTCTTGAGAAATTTGCCTTGAATATCTTACCTTTAACATTACCTTTAATGTTGGCTGCCTGCAGCACTTCAGCTTGGCCCATAAACACCAGAGGATGTCAGGAGGGTAGCTCCACTTCTTCTGTGATACTCACCCAATCTTCTCTCCATTATGTCTTATGCATGCTAGAAGCTGTAGGCATCAAGCCTAAGATGTTGAAGCAATCTTACAGCTCTCTATTGTTTCTTCTGAAAACGTCTGGTTAAAAAAAATCTGCAGGCATTCTGGTTAGCTGCAAGCTATGGCGTAGCTAGGGGAGGATAGCTGTTCAGAATTACACCCAAGGCCTGACTCAGAAATCAGCATGAAACATGCTTATTCTGCATAAGGCCACTCATCTAGAGAAGGATATAACACAATCATCATGAAGTCAATTTGCACCTATGTTTACAGCACACTACCTTATGCAGATAGGCAAGCTATGGGATGCGAGTCATGGGCAAAATCACGATCTTATTCAGTGACTTCATTAGTTTTTCAGAAAGGAGAACAAGCACCACATTGAGGAAATGTGCAGATTTTTCTAAGCCAGAAAGAGTTGTGAGCTTTCTAAAAAGAGGAATACCACAAGGGAACCTAGAAGGAGTACAAATCTCCACAGAAACACCGGTGTTTTCGACTAATGAAAATAAAAATTGCTACCTTTTAAGAAGAGTTTGAAACGTGAGTGAGGAACCTAGGAGGAAGTGAAGCTGTGAAACTTGAGTTCAAATAATATGCATCAAATGAGACTTGAGTTTTCAGAGAGACAATTATTTATTTGCAATCATATTTCCTAATACAACCACAATGACTTGGCATCTCATAGACATTAAAGAGAAGGCTTTAAAATATGTGGTTCATCATTGCTGTAATACAGGTAGAATTTCCTGCAGAAGGAAGAGGCACAATTAAGTTTTAATGAAGTGGCATAGACGACATAGACATCTTGGCAAAACAGTTGCGTCAGCAAGACCATTCAATCCAATTTTATGGTCATTGTATACATAAAACCAAGTAGATACTTGCTATGCAAAACTATATGAGGAGCTGTACCGAGACAGACCATTGAACCATTGTTCAAGTACTTCCCAGCAAGTACTTAGGGAAGACTTTAAGTGCAAAACAACATGGAGAGATATGTTTTGTCACTTCTATTTTATGGTCTTCCAGCATTTGGCAGTTTGCTTCTTACAGATTTCCAGAAGATGGGCACTAGGGTTGGGGGGATTACAGGTACATCATCCGACTCAAAAGTTTTCCTGAATGATGGTTTTATCCATAAATTTGTTTAACTACTGAGCCATTTTGGACAGGTGGTACTCAGAACACCTAGTGGTAATGAGGTGTATGGAAAAAATACCTATTTTTGAAAAATATACTTTCCCCTCCTTTCTTTTTTTGAACCACCTTGGTAATGTCTGGAAGCTTCTGCTGAATATTGATCACTATGATATTAGAAACACACTATAAAAATGGGGGACTTACTTCCAGAAAAATATCCAAAGTTATCAGGACATTATAAAGAAAGACTTATGAAGTAAATGTACACTCGAAGCTACTAGTTGGCAAAATGCTGAGAAACACAATGGGAGTTACCAAAATATAGAAGTTCGAAATGGCTAATAGCTACTATATAATATGGAAAAAATAGGGTGGAATCAGTTAGAATTGACTTAATTTTTTTTATGTAGGTGCATATCTTATGTTACTGGACAAAATGTAGAAAGAAAGGCCAACAGCTAATATCTCTTTTAGCTGTAGAAAAGGGAAGTGACTCAAATTTTAGTAGTTGAAGCTCTGAACACTAGTTGGGAAAACATTTCTCCCCTGATTCTCCAGTTGACAGACCTGGGGATGGAGGGCTTACTCTTCATAGACTTATATTTTCAGTATAACAACATGATACGCATCTATGGTTATGCTGTTATGTTATGTTATGTTATGTTATGTTATGTTATGCTATCCAGTATTCACATCTGTTTCATCTCTTGTGACACTTTTCAGCTCATTTGCAATATCTTCCATTGAGCCTTAAAAATGTGAGTCCTTTTGTTTTGAAGACTTCTGCTTCATATTCACAGTCAAAAATCTATGAGTATGTTTAACCCTTCCTTTTGGGACACTTTTCTCAAATAGCTCTAGCTGAGTGCAAGAAGACTCTGGAAGCAGGATGTCTATGCAGCTTGAGAGTGTAAGGCATAGCTAGTGCATGCAGAAGAGAGCTGGTATTTCATAAGTTAGCAGGCAAAGCATTAATTTACCCACCATGCTGATAATAAACTTGAACAGTGATAGGGATAGATATGTGGCTTCTCTGTATCTGTCTTCTAACAGTGATTAAATAATAATTTAATCACTGTTAGACATAAATATTTGCAATTCTATACTGATGTCTGCCATCTAGAAGAACATGGCAGTAAACTGCACCCCCTGTTGCAGCCCCTGGAAACATGGTAGCTAAGGTTATAATGTCAATCTGAAGAATCCTAGACTTGCCCCCTTTGTGTTGTATCTCCATTTTTTACCCTTCAGGTACAAACAGTGTTCATCACCAAATCCTGGCCCTGGTTTGAGGATCCAAAGAATTTTCTGTCGGTGGCCATTCATAAGTGGGGTCATCAGATCTGTGTCCAGACCCATGACATGACCCAGGAGCTAGTGTTTTGCTTAGCAATGCCCAGGAGACCTCTGCAACCAGAATGGATCTGGAATTGTTTCAGTATGGAAGAGGCTGCCTTTTAAGAGCAGAAAGCATCTCAGGCGTAAGGAGATGAACTGTGCAATGCTACATGCCTCTGCAGCCAGGAAATGCCTTTTCCTGCATGTGTGTTCGTGCAAAAAAACCAAAGCAAGTCATGTTTTCTAGCCAGGCTGGAACTTGTGTTTCTTGAGTGGAAAATGACATTGAGGAAGAAAATTGAGATGAACAGCTGATGCTTTCAGCAGGCTTACACTTAGAAATACTTCTAAACGAATGCCTTTATTTCACCACCTGACATCAACTCTGAGCAAGTGTGGCAGATGCTGACTTTTTATAGTTACTGTGAAATTAGCCAGTAAGAATAGAAGACTCTGGGAAATTTACTTCTCTTTGCAGTTTCATAGAATCATAGAAGAGTTAAGGTTGGAAAGGACCTTAAGATCATCCAGTTCCAGCCCCCCTGCCATGGGAAGGGACACCTCACACTAAACCATGTCATCCAAGGCTCTTTCCAACCTGGACTTGAACACCACCAGCGATGGAGCATTCACAACTTCCCTGTGCAAATAATTCCAGTGCCTCACCACCCTTACAGTAAAGAATTTGTTCCTTATATCTAATCTAAACTTCCCCTTTTAAGTTTTGACCCGTTGCGCCTTGTCCTATCACCTATCACTACACTCCCTAATGAAGAGTCCCTTCCCAGCATCCCTATAGGCCCCCTTCAGATGCTGGAAGGCTGCTATGAGGTCTCCACACAGCCTTCTCTTCTCCAGACTGAACAGCTCCAACTTTCTCAGCCTATCTTCACATGGGAGGTGCTCCAGCTCCCTGATCATCCTCATGGCCCTTCTCTGGACTTGCTCCAAGAGTTGCATGTCCTTTTTATGTTGAGGACACCAGAACTGCACACAATACTCAAAGTGAGGTCTCACGAGAGCAGAGTAGAGGG